>VDFB02288512.1:0-16776 GCA_007258455.2 Sequoia sempervirens
CACCTTGCTTAATCCATCCTACAAAATCTTGAATAAGATTCTTGCTCTAAGGTTAGTTGAGATCCTACTATACCCTAATCATTAATACTCAAACTAGTTTCATCCAAGATAGATACATACTTGAAAATATCCTAACTAGCTGGGAGGCCATGGATTGGGCCAAACACTCTAGCCAAAATGTAGCTATGTTTCTCTTAGACTTTGAGAAAGCATATGGCAGGTTTGAATGGTCATTCTTGATAATGAATCTTGAAGCCTTTGGCTTCCCTAACAAATTTTGTAATATTTTAAAGACCTTTCTAAAGGATTTTGTTGCCCAAATTGATATAAATGGTTCCTTATCTAAATATTTTACTTTGGAGAGATCCATTTGGCAAGGTTGCCCACTTTCTCCTTCACTTTTTGTTACTGTGTTTGATGCTTTGTTCTATCTTTTGAGATATTCCTCTATGTCTCCAAGATAATTAGGGGTATATCCCTCCCTAACAAGGAGGATCTCCTTAATATGAAATTTTTTGATGATACTACTTTATTCTTGAATCTAGATGAGGAAAATGTGGGGCTTCTTATTCAAAAATTAAATATTTTTTGTGTTGCTTATGGAGCAAGGATATCTAATTCAAAGTCCATTATTCTAGGATGGAATGAATCCCCTCCTTAGTGGCTTAGAAAGTATGATTTTCAATGGGGGGTCCTGCCAAGATAGTTAAATATCTTGGAATCCCTTTTGCATTTAATCAAAACTTAAAATATATGTTTCTATGGATCAAAAGAAAAATTTAATGTAAAATTGATAAATGGAATAAACAATTTTTATCTATGGCTGGAAGGTTCCAAATCTACTAGGAGATCTTATCCTCCTGTAGGATTTTCTATTAATTTGTATGGATATTGAACAACTATCAATTCGATAAGATTCAAAAAAGGATTGGGAAATTCTTGTGGTCAGATGGAAAGGGAAAGAGAAAAAACATTCAATAAAATGGGATTGGTGCTACCTGGATAAAGTCTATGGATGTCTAGGACTGAAGGATCTAAAGCTCCATGGGATTGTACTTGTTGCTAAGTGGATTGCTATGTCCATTGAATGAAATGATCCTTAGAAGGTGTTTGTTGGGAATAATATAAAGCTTTCTATCCCCAAACAAGAAAAATCCTAGAAGTTGCTCTCTCTCTATCACCTACTTGTTGGAAACTTCCCAGTTGTTCCTGTAGGATCCAATGTGTTTAAGAGTATCTAGAAAGCTTGGGAGCTAGTGAAAGGTTATATTAGTAATAATTGTTTAGTGGAAAAAAATAATAAGATTCATGCTTATAGATCCATCTGGTGGAATCTAGAGCATAAAAATAAACCCCTTTCCTTGCTTCAAGGCTATTCTACCAAAATTTGGTCCTTGAAAGGGATTAGTTGTTTTCAAGATATCTTGGTAGAAAGACAACTAAAGTCTTGGGCTTCATTAAGCAGTGAGTATGATCTTCCTCAATCAAATTTGAGGGCCTACTCCATTCTCAAGGAAGCATGCAAGAATCTACATTTACCTGAAATATGTATTCATGAGAACAATAAGGGTAGACAACTAAAATGGATTGATGACACTAAAATTCAAAAAATATTTGCTCAGATGATTTACATATCTTTAAGTTTCAAGGATTCTATATTAGATTACCTCATTATAACACATGAAACTTGTGTTTAAATGAGAATCAATGGAAAACCATATTTAAATAATAGCTTTAGTCTAGTAGTTTAAAACCTAAGAAAATATATTTCAAATGGTTATTATTACTTCAATAATTGCCTTATAAGTTTAATCACTATGATACTAAAATTTGTACAATGTGTAGACAACCTAAAATATAAGACATATCTACTTTGATTGCTTCTATGCTAAGGAAATTTAGAACTTATTTTATTTTAATATTAAAGGTTGGAATGATAATATTAAATCTTATGAAATCCTATTGGGTATGGTAGATGATTTGAGCAAATAATGTTATATGTTCTGGTTAATTTTTTCTACTAAAATTTTATGGTCAATTTGGATTGCAAGGAATAAGGAAAAGTTTTAGTATATGAGAAGGCAATTTACTAAGCCTTATAAGAGACTATTTTTTATAATGTTGCAATGCAGGTAATAGGGACTATGGATATTTCCAAGCCCAATTTTTAAAGTTGTTGAAAGATGGAATGGTCAATAGGAATAGGGTTGAGAGTAGATATAGATTTTCTTGGCCATTTAACAAATTTGAGCACTCCACCTTCTCAAGGGCTTACCAAGAATTTAAAAAGAGATATAATGACCAAGAGCCTCCTCTAAAATGTAGGAAAGAAGATGTTACAAAAGAAAAAAAACCAGATTTCACATTAAAGACATTTGAAGACATTGTGGCTATTGTGGCTATTATTGACACTAGATGTTTAGCTTTAGGCATGTCAAAAACTATGTAACAATAAAGGAAATATTTTGTAAATATTTTTTTAGTCATGTAAGATAGTCATATAAATCAAATACTAATGATGTAAGTTTCAATCATGTTTCATGGATGCTAAGCAAATACTGTAAGAGTCAAATAAAAATTTCAGTCTTTCCTATGACCCTGCATGGTCCTCATATAGATAGTATTTTTGAGTATTGTTAAACTTAAAAGCTTGATCTCTATTGTACTCAATGTGCTATTATATTATCAATTAATAAAAAGAAGGACAAGTCTTGATTAGAATAAAAATTGATGGGAATCTAAGCTTAGGTTTGAAATCTAGGAAAACAAAATCACTCCAAAGAAGTCCATAGGAGGTCTCCTTTTTAATTGGTATATGGAGTTGATGTTGTTTTTAAATTATAATTATATTATTTATTTTAAAGCTCATTTAGGAAGCAAATAAATCAATTAATTATATTATGGCATGCATAATCAATCAAATAATTAAACTTTATGAAAGAAATAGAAGTTCCTAGACAATTAATTTGAAAATATATAGATAAATAAAATATTTTTTTGACAAAAGGACCAACCCAAGGAAGTTTTAAATTAAATATATGACCTTGTTCTAGAATTCTATATAGCAAGATAAAAGGAAGCCTACAAAAAAATTTCCCACATGGTTGGTCCCTTTCCTTATTGAGATTTCATATGGCAAGGCTTCCTTCTTCATCAAGGGTCTTAGTAAGGAATTTTAGAAAATTCTAGTGCATGGAGAATTCCTAAAATTTTATTTCTCATGAGCTTTGGCTAAAAAATTTCTTGAAAATTATTATTCCATTTTTTTTTGTAACAATTAATATCTATAACCCATGGTGAAGTGTGTTTCTCTTTTATTCTTTTTGTTTTGTTTGTATCCCTAAGGTAGCTAGAACATTATTGTTCTTGTAAGAGATGCATGTCCCTAACTAGAGCCAATATTCAGAGTCCATTTCACTATCTCAAAATTTACCTAAATAGTATTCCCCATAATTCCCCATGTGTTCCCCCATTCATTAAAAATTACAAAAATCTCAAATAGTTCTAAGTCTAGGGTATTTTTTAATTTTCCCTAAGTGTAAAAATTATTAGAGCTTTGGGTTTTCTATCCAAACATTCCTTTCCTTTGAAACCTGCCTTTTCCCTTTCATCCTATCAAAGTTTTGAGCTTTCTCATCTTAGTTTATTTTTCCTCTTATCCCCAATTATTTATATTTTAGATTCAAATATGTAGGCATAACACTAACTCGTTACCTTTTGGAATGATGTACAATATGTTGGAAACAAGCAGCATTGAGAAAGGGGGGGTGAATCAGTGTTGAGCAAAAATTCAACTTTATTATGCTGTCTTTTAACTTACTTAACCATTCAACAAGAGAAACATGCATTAACAAAAAGATAATGATCACAACACCATAACACCAAATTTTTGATGTGGAAACCTTGTTAGGGGAAAAACCACGGTGGATGGCCAATCCACAATATGATATGAGTATACCCAAAATAAAGAGTACAAAATGGGAATGCACTTGCATTCAAGCTCACTGCCTAGAGCTCACTACTCAAAAGGACGGGCTCACTAACCTACAATGATTTGGAATAGATCTAAAAGAGTGAATTGATGAAGTAGCATCCACAATGCTTGATTACAATTTTGATTAAGCTCTGTAGATAATATGTTTTCCTTCTGACTGATTCAACAATTTTTCTTTGTTGTGTACAACTCGCACTACAAAAATCTTAATGCACAAGTGAAACTGTACATAATTTCCTAATCACTTTTCTTGATGATCGCAACACACCACCACAATTATTTTTTAACACTACAAATGATATATCAAATCTCTTATATATATTCGCATCTAGAAATAAAATCGCCATAGGTCGGTCTTAATAAAACTTGGAAATGCTATCAACTGTCAACCAAAATTTATAATTAAATTTTCAATGTGGATCTAACACCATCAGCCAATACAATGATGTAACCCAAAAAATACTCACAAGTGCACCAAACATTCAAATTTTACTTTTCAGGGATCCACAACACATTACATTCACTGGGTCGGCTACAATGAGAAAATAGACAAAAAACATCCTATCAGACCTCCAAGCTTGTACAATGACTAATGCAACACCACAAAACTCAGTAATAAGATAACATACATTATTAACAAGCTATCATAGGGATCCACAACTCAAAATGATGATTCGGTGAAGTAGATAGATTAATTGATTGACCGGATACCTTGTTCTTCAAGTATTCTGCCAAAAACATACAACACTTCACTTTATCTGTTGGTATGACTAGATACTGAACTGCAGACCATGAGAATGAATTCAGTTGCCATCAATGACAACATAAGAAGCCATATGCCAACACAATATCTCCCCAATTTATAACTCCTAACATTATTCCTTATTTATACATTTAGAACCAAATTTACAAATTTTCCTTTCCACCTCCCTTTTAGGCAAGCAATAAGAGTTATCCCTAATCCCCAATTTTTATCTTATTCATTATGTTATATTTTGGAGATGTGATTTCTATCACTCCTTTAATCATGCACCTTGTGATATGATTTCTTTGTATCCTTAATCCCTAACTTCTAGCATTTCCTTTTATATACCTTTTTGGAGTTAGGAATACCTCTAACAAGATACTTTGGTTCATGGGTTATGAAGTATCCTAGATATCAATATGCAATATTCTAAACTATTTTATCTTATTATGCTTTTAATTTTGGACCCATCTTTACTTACATTCCTAGTGGGATGAATCCCTTGTTACCCCCAATCTTGGACTCCTAATATTTTTCTTCATGTATCCTTTTGGAGTGAATAATGTGGAAATAAATTTAATTTATTACTTTGTACATAAGGGTGATCCAACAAAGCTGGTTTACAATTTCTGGGAGATTCTATTTTTTGTTGAAATCACATATTTTTAGAAATGATTTAAGCCTTTAAATTTTTCATTTAAAACATTCCAATTGAAGAGGGTTTGATCAAACTACCTTAGATCAACCCCCTTGGATAGAACCCCACTAGTTTTAAAACTATAATTCTATAACGAGTTCCTTTATACTCCTATCAAACATTTATAAAACAAATTTCTTTGATTTTACCTTTGGGGACTAAAATGAATCCATTTGAAATTTAGAGATTTTGTGGTATGTATTCTTATTATAAGCTCCAGAGACTCTGAATAATTGACTTATTGATGAGATTATTTTTATTTCTCAGACGGGGTTTTTCACCTGAAATTTTAAACTCGGTTCTAAAGAATATTGTAGAAAAATAGAAGATTTCATCAAAACAAAAATAAAATATGCAATTAGAGCATTGAAGTCCTTGATCCAATAAAGTGGTGAATCTGACTTTGATAAGATACAAAAGTTATATTGTTATACTCTACACAAAAGATTATGTTTGAATTCAGGGAATTGGTTTGACTTCAACTTGATTGTATGAAAAAAGAAAACGAATTTAAAACATTCAAATCGCAAGCAACGGAAACTGAGGGTCAAATTAGTATAAATCAAACTAATGGTATTCTGGTCCCCATGGCACCTATGCCATGGCGGCATATCCCTTTGCACGCTCTCCTAAAACCAGTCAAGGGAGATATAGGCGAATCGATCCCAAAAACGGAAAAATTGCCGAACTGGCACTACGATCCTTAGCTATCGTCTTCAAAATTCTCGCCGCTTTGGCCGCCAGGTGCCTGGGCGAAGATTTGCTGGTAACATTCGGTTATCCAAATGAGCGCATTGAAATCAATACGGGATCGCCCGTTAATGCGCAGCGCCATTAATTCCGCGAATTTCTAAAATATTGCGTTACCTGGTTCCGTTCGGCGAAACCTGACTGAAATCCCCAGCCTGGCATCGTCGAAGAAGCGAGGGTCTTCCGGTCCCTTTTGGAAATGGAAAGAAAGCCAGAGGCGAATCAAACCACTAATTCATGTAAAAAAGGAAAATGATAGTGATTCAAGGTTTTAAAACCATAAAAAATGCTAACAAGGTTCAATCTAAGCTCAAAGTGCTAATGAATTTAAAAAACCCTAAAATCATTGATAAAAAAGAGAAAGGATGAAAAGTGTAGATTTTTCGATTCATCTTTCATGAAAAAAAGGAGAATGATGTTGTGTGGAGGTTTGTCATAGGCTAGGGCCCGCATGCCCTAGCTGGTTCTTTCCTTCTTGCTGGTGTGGCCACTGGTCATTTTCTTTCCTTCTGTTTGCTCGTGCATGGTCTTTGGGGGGAGTTTGAAGGTGTGGGTGTGTTTGTGTGGGGAGGCATCTTCTTTGGAAAATTTTCGGTGTTGGTTCTTTATTTGTCTACTCATTTTGGTGGGGATTCATTCCTTTGGTGCTTGGATTTGTTGTTCCCTTGCTTAGGGGGTTTTGTTCTTTATTTTTGTGGAGTTTTGATTGGGTTGTATTTTGTTCTTCTACTATGGATTTGGGAGAGACATCAGGGGATAAATCTCTGTTGAATTTTCATGCAACATTTGGGGCTTCTTCTCCAAATCATCCATCAAGGGTTTTTGATAAAAATTCATTTTCAAATGAATCAAGGAATGGAGGATTTATTCCATCAGATGGTTCTCATATTCCAACAACCAATGGTTTCCTGGAACGATCCAAGGATAGGCCAGTGTTGGTGATGCAACTAGAATCGATTATGGAGGATATTGAGTATTTCTTGAAGCATGCTTTGATTTGTAAATTTAAGGGAATGAGAGTTTCACTCCAATTTTTGGAGTTGTGGGCTCAAATGACCTAGTCTCTAGATGGTGAGATGGAAATAATGCTATTGGAGAATAGTTACTTCATGGTGACCTTTAACTACATGGCATACTCCAATAGATTTTTCAAAGGTGCATCTTATTTCCACAACCAAATTGGTTTATTTATTAAACCCTGGCATGTAGGTTTTGATCCTTCAGAGGAGCTCCTGAATCAAGTTTCAGTGAGGGTGTGTCTCCCTAGATTTCTTGTTGAATTTTGGCACAATGATATCTTGCATAGGGTTGCTTCGTTATTGGGAAAACCATGGATCCTTTGTAGCAAACTCGGAATAGAAAGGTAATGAATTTTGCTCGCATTTGTGTTGAGATTGATTTAAGTAATCCTTTTCCAGATTATTTGGAAATTTGTGCAAGTTCATATTCAAGTGGGTGTAGCAGCTTGATTATGAGACATTGCCCTTTTGGTGTCATCTATGTCATGAATATGGCCATTTGTAGAAAAGATGCTCAAAGTCTAAATCTTTTAAGTCTCAGACTACTCAGCCTCCCCATAATTCTCTGAAGGTTGAAAAAGGAAAGGACCCCATTCTTGGTGAGGTTGTAGGTGTGGAGTGTTTTAATCCTATTAAGGCTTGTAATAGGAACTGGGGTCAAAAGAGGACTCTTAAGGAGCATCAGGATGGAGATACCTTTAATATATTTGAGGTTCTGGATGATCTAAGTTAGCAGGAGGTGAATCTAGGTATGATGCTTATGGATTAGGGTGTTTCAGAAGGGGTTTAGGAAGGTATTATCCCAAATTATAATCAATCCTCTCAGGAGGTTGGTACTTTTCAAATGGAAACGAATCTAATTTTGGTGGTTCATGGGAGGTCCGAGCCTCTTGCAGATACAAAGATGGGGGAGGGAGAGATCTCTACTCCATTGGTGAAAGTAGGGTTTGATTCAATAAAGGGTAGCAAGGCTTATCCTTCATTGGGAATTATTTAGAAAGACTTAAAGAAAGGGGTTCCTGAGAGGTATTCCAAAGTTGGGAGAAAAAAAGACTTGGAAAAAATAAAGATGATGGGGGAGACTTTAGTGGAGTCTAGATCTATTAAGACCCTATATTCGCATTTTTCTAACCCTCCAAATAATCATCCTCTCTTGGAATGTAAGGGGATTTAACAGTGGCCCTCAACAAAAAGTTGTTCGTGAATTGGTGAAAATTCATTATCCTAATGTTATTTTTTTATAGGAGACTAAGTTATCTATTGAAAGTATGATTGGTATGATGCCAAAGATATGGGGTCGGGGTGATTTCCAATGCATTGGAGCTCAGGGTAATGCAGGGGGTGTGGCTCTCCTATGGAACCTATTGAAGATTCATCCTCTTTGGTTGCTTTCCTCCAAGTCCTCCATCTATGTGGTTGCTTCAAGTATGGAGTCAGGGGAAACTATTATTCTCTCAAACATCTATGGGCCTACTAATTTTCTTGGTAAGCAGTTATTTTGGTTTCATATTAATTTCATTTGGAGCCTTGCTCCTTTTTTTACCTTGGATTATTGGAGGTGATTTCAATGTCATTATTGTGTTGGATGAGAAGAAGGGTGGTATTGATAGATTGGAGCCCTCTGCTTTCCTTCTTTTTGATAACATATCTACCTTGAATCTAGTTGACATTAAGCCCCATAATGGTCAATTTACTTGGAACAATAGGAGAAAGGGGGAGAATTGTAATGCTAAGATATTCAAATGTTTCTTGGTTTCCTATTTATGAATTGGAGGATGGCGGTCTACTTGCTCTAAGATTTTGGACTAGAGGGGATTAGATCATTGGCCTATTAAGTTATCTGCTACTTTGACACGTGTTGATCAGTCCCCCTCTTTCAAGTTCCAACTTATGCGGTTAATAGATTATTCTCTAGAGGAGTATATGGTTGAATGGTGGCAGAGGGGAAGACCTGCTTATGGCACTATTGTGTATTCTTTTTCCAAACTGCTGCAATATGTGAAATATCAACTCAAAAGGTGGAACATGCGGTGTTTTGGAAATGTTTTTCATGCTAAGGTTGTCTCTCAAGCTGACTTGGATGTTATCACTCGAGAGATGAGGGAGTTTAGTCTTTATGAAGATTTACTCAAGGAGGAGGCTAGGGCTTTGAAAGCTCTAAAAGAGTGTAAGCTGTGAGAGGAAATTTATTGGAAACAAAATTCTCACATTGAGTGGTTACAGGAGGGAGACAAAAACAATGCTTTCTTCTTCAATTCAGTGAAATCTAGGAGACATGGTAATTCTATGCATGTTCTTGTGAATGACAGGGGTGAGCATTTATCTTCTCTGCAGGTTAGGTCTAGAGAAGCTACACAGTTTTTTGCTTCATTATTTAGAGAGGATTTCTAGGATGGTTTGGTGGAAGAGAACCATGTCTTGTCTTGTATCCCCTCCTTGGTTTCTGGTGAGATGAATGAGCATCTTTTGGGTGTTATCTCACTAGAGGAATTGGAGGCTACTATTTTCTAGATGATTAAAGGAAAAGCTCCAGGACCTGATGGCTTTTCGATTAAATTTTATCAAGAATTTTGGGATATCATTAAGTTGTACCTATTGGAGGTGGTTCGTGAGTCTCAGAGGAATAAGTAGATGTTGTGAGCTTTGAAATCTACCTTCCTTTCTTTCATTCCCAAATGTGAGG
Source organism: Sequoia sempervirens (assembly GCA_007258455.2). Classification (NCBI taxonomy): domain Eukaryota; kingdom Viridiplantae; phylum Streptophyta; class Pinopsida; order Cupressales; family Cupressaceae; genus Sequoia; species Sequoia sempervirens. Next base: position 9,889 of record VDFB02288512.1, read on the forward strand.
GGGCGGATCGACTAAGTCAATTTAGGCCTATTTCCCTTTGTAATTATGTGGTTTATAAAATCATCTCCAAGTTGATTGTTGAAAGGATGAAGCGGTGGCTTAAAGGGATTACCTCTAAGGAACAGAGTGTTTTTGTGGAGGATTGGAAAATTCTAGATGGGGTGGTCATTTCTATTGAAGCCATCCATTCTATGGCATCCTCGAAAGAGAAGGATATGTTCATCAAGTTGGATATGGCAAAGACCTATGATAGAGTTAAGTGGTCTTTCTTGCAGAAAATTCTTATTGCTTTTGGTTTTACTGAGGAGTGGGTCCAGTGGGTTGTGTGTTATGTTACTACCACTTCTTTCTTAGTGTTGATTAATGGTGAGCCTTCTTCTCTTTTTAGTGCTTCTAGAGGCCTTTGTCAAAGGGATCCCCTCTCTCCTTATTTATGTATTCTTCTTCCTGAAGGTCTAGGGAGAGTGGTGAAATGTAATGTGGTGCTGGGTTTTATTCAGGGTTGGGTGTGGGGAAATGGTTTGCCTCCTCAATCTCACCTATAATTTGTGGATGATATTGCTTTGATGGGTATGGATAAAATCAGAGAAGATATCAATTAGTGCAAGGCTTTGGATATCTATCTTGTTGCTTCTAGTCAAAGGATTAATGAAGATAAATATTCCATTTTCTTCTTCAATACTTCATGGCTTATTTAGCAAAGGATTGCTCGTATCTTGAGGTTTCAAATTAGTTCTCTCCCTTTAACTTATCTTGGCATTCCTATCTCTTTGGGTAGTCTTCCTAGGGGGTCAAGGTAGAATATTCTAGACAAGTTTTGTGTGAAGGTTAATCATTGGACTCATAGATGGCTATCCTTTGTTGGCTATGTTCAATTTCTTAAACCTATGGTGTAGGCTCTTTCTATTTATAGATGCATGCTCCAGGTGGCTCCGGTTGGGTTTGTGAAGGATTTGGATTCTTTGGCTAGACATTTCCTATGGGCTGGAAGCTAGTCCTCTACTAAGTGGAGCTTGGTGAAGTGGGATATTATGTGTAGCCCAAAGTATTTTGGGGGTCTTGGATTACGACAATCGACTTGGTCTGGGTTGGTGTTGGCTGGAAAGCTTTAATGGAGGTGGTGCATGGAGCAGGATCATATTTGGGCTAGGATTTTATCTCACAAGTACCTACCGGGGGTTTTGAAGGAGGAGATTCCCAAGTATCCTCTGGTGGGGAAAGGTTCTATGATTTGGGGTATGCTTAAGAAAAGGGCCACGTTGATCAAGGAGGGATTGTTTTGGATATGTAACAAGGGGTTGAGTCTCTCTTTTGGTCTAATTCTTGGGATGGTTTTCCCCTATTTTGAGCTAGTATCCTAATTTTTTGAATCTTTTCCAACTCTTCTTGGAGGTTGGTTGGTCAAGGGTGATTTATTTTAAGACTTCTTATCCTTGTGGATTGATGGAGGCGGCTAGGTGGAATGATTCTTGCGATCGACCTATTGTAGGATTGGAGGAGGACTGTGTTGAGCTTTAAAATATTTTGGTTGGTAAACAATGCAACTCCCTTAGGGATAAGGATATTCTATCTTGGAGCTTAGATCCTAAGGGTGCTTTCACTATGGCTAGTGGTTATCAGGAGTTTTTTTTGTAAGGTTGGAGGGGTGGAGGTCCCTTGGTGGAAATATGTGTGGAGCAAGTTTTCTTGGACAAAATGTAATTGTTTTGTGTGGACTCTAGCTTGGAATAGATGCTTAACTTGGGATAATCTAAGGAATCGTGGATTCCAAGGTCCCTCTATTTGTGTTGTGTGTGGTTGCAGTGAGGAGGATTCTTCCCATTTACTTTTCCATTGTTCTTATTCTATGCTGATTTGGAATTTATAGTGGGGTGTTTGGAAACATCAATGTGTTCATGCTTCTTCCCTTGTTGAGTTCTGGTGCAATTTGGGAAGACCTCCTGCCTAGGCCTCTTTCCTCTAGATTATGTGGTGCATTGGTCCTATGTTCATCCTTTGAAAAATTTGGTTGGAAAGAAATTGTAGGATTTTTCATGGGGATAGGCTGATGGTTCAATAGGTTTGGCATAGAATTGTTGGTATGATACAAGAGACAGTGGAAGCTAAATGTGAAGTGACTTATCCTTTAGATAGGAGTGATGATGATATTATGAATTATAGATTGGGATTATAGGGGTTGACTTATATCTATGCTTGTGTCAGAAGAGGTAGGAAGGCTAAAAGGAAGGTACAAAGGGTTGGAAGATGGTTACCCCTTCTAGTGGGTACTCTGAAGATTAATACAGATGGTTCCTCTAGGGGTAATCCCGGGCCTGTTGGGATTAGTGGAGTTGGAAAAGACTATTTTGGCTTGGTTATTTTCTTTTTCTCCATCCATAAAGGGCAGTATTCTAACAACTTTATGGAGGGGTTGGTGATTCTCTAGGTTATTGAGCATTCTTGTGCTTTGGGTTGGTGTAGGATTATCTATGAATCTAACTCACAAATTATTGTTAATATGTTGCATGAGCAAAAAGTTACTGAGGTTAATTGGTAGTTGGCATTGGCAGTTCGATAGATTCTACAGATGTGCTCTATGTTGGAAGTGGTATTTTTCCCACATTCCACATGAATGGAATAGTGTTGCTGGTTGTTTGGCTAAGTGGGCTTTGGAGCATATGGATGATTGGAAGGTTGAGGGGTGGGGACAATTATCCCTTGATTATTGTTATGAATTAGAGAGGGTCATTGCTGATGATATGGAGGGATAAGGCATTTGGGGCTGTTTGGATGGTGGTTTTTGTCTTGGAGGGTTATTCTTGTACTTTCTTTCTTGGGAGCCTTCAGGTTCCCTGATCCCTTTGTAATGTTTCTTTCATGATTTCAATAAATTTTTACCCCTTTTATTAAAAAAAAGTGTAGATTTTCCTCACATTGTTGGGGTTATAACTTCTAGTCCAAATGTCTATATGATTGTCTAATTTGAGTAAAGTTCTAAATGTTTAAAGGAGTAGAAAGGAGCTTCACCATGTTAATGGAGAATTATTTTTTTTAGGGTTTCTTGAAACCATTGATTTACCATGTTGGTCTTTGCAAAATCTATGGTCATCTATACTACCAAAAGATATTTTTTCCACAAGAAACTAAAAGATACAACATCATTTTCCATATTTTATGAAATGTTTTTGCATGTTGTGCTTGGTTGTAATAAATTAGTTAGTAAAAACACCTTCATTCCTATCCTATAATTATGAAAATTAAGGACCTTAAATATTTCATGAGAATAATCTATTTATAGTTGTAAATCAAGGGCCCAAAACTACAACTATTTCAATATTCTTCTTGCTTCCCATTTATATTATAGTTTTCTAAACATTCGTAAGGAGTTGGTCACTATCTATGCTTTTAGGAAAGGTCTAAAGTGTTGAGTCTAATGTAGGTCATGATGTAAACTTACATTTTATTTCAGGTCTAATTAATGTTTAATAATCTTATTTGTGTCAAATTTCATATCGTTTTGTAGTTATTTTCAAAAAATTAATATAAGACATAACTATCAACGCATCCCACTTTTAATCACTTGTTTTTAATGGTTAACTAATTGTCCTTAGTGAGAAAATTCAATATTTTGAATATTAGATTTAATAATTATTCTTGGTGAGAATATTCAATATTTTAAATATGGAATTATGTATTGCATGATATTATTACAATGGATATTTCATTATCCTTACAAAATATTTAATTTGTTACGATAGATTTAATGTGCAAGTTGATATCTTATTTAATTTGAGATTGTGATCCTAATAATGGAGTAAGAACCATTACATTAACTTGAAGTGGATGTAGGATAATATTTTTTCCCCATGATATGCTAAGGGAGAGTATCATATAGGGTGGGAATGCAGATGGTGATAGTCTAGCAATTGAACCATGTCAGTGAAGATTGCACACACACTTGCACTATTTATAGGTCATGTGCTTGTTATGATTAATTTTAAATATTTACTTAAGTTTTATAATGAAAGTGTAAATGATTCTAATTTTTTGTTTATATATTTATTTTCAGAGTCATAAATGTAGGTGTTTGGGTTCATGATCAATTATTTTGAAATTCTCATTTGTTTTTGTCTCGTAGATAACTATGAATTTTTCATTTAATATGAGTTATTTTAATTCCTTTATGATATCAAATGCACTTGATATCTTATTTTCATACTATTCATAATTCTCCTAGTAATTTTATTATCAATATTCACCCATCATTTTATTAAAATATTTGAAAACTATTATGAAGTAAAAGGATTCTAAATTAAAGAAAGGAAAAAGGAAAAATAAAAGAAAAGTGAAAGAGAGTTTGGCATCAAGAAATCTTAGATTGTAGGGTTGAGGGAGTTCACCAAAAATCTATGGAGAAAATTGTGCAAGAATTTGGAGAGATTTGTGCACAACAGTTATTTTTATCAGCATAGAATCTTTCATGAAAATAATGGCCACTCAAAGTGGGAATTTTTATGGGTTTTGGTTAATCCAATAGGCAAACTTTGAAGTAGGAGAGATTAGCAAGATGAGAAAGAACACAAAAAAGAAGGAAAAGGGAGTTGCAAAGAACTTAAAGTGAAAATTATATAGATATGTTTGTATCATACTTAATATTTGTATAAAAATAGAACTTGAGAGAATACTCCATTAATAAACTAATTATTCTTCATTTATTTTTTAAAAGTATATTGACTGAAATAGAAATTATAACATTTTTAAAGGATGCCTTAACAAATATTTTTATATACCTTTCATGTGCATTGTCATTAGATATTGACATTAAATAAATACGTTTACACTTAAATACTATTTTACTAATATTGAAAGGATTTTATTTTATTTTTTTCATTGTGATAACCTCCCTTATGACTATAGCATACTACTGCATTCACTTTTATTGTATGACGAATCAAAAACCTTATACTTTTATTTACATTCGGTCATGGTTAGGTAGTGTTAGGATATTCTTTCTTTGTTTGAGCATGGAGGATTTACATATTTTAGGATCATAGACAAATAAGCATGTAAAAAGGATATTGTGGACTTTTTCTTGTTGCATTTTCATTCAAAGAAAAACACAAATTCTAAGGTGTTGACCATTTTTAATTTATGGATGGACGATTCCCAATAAGTGTTTCTGTCAATTAGTGTTGTGTAAGTTTTTTAAATCTTTGAAAATTTTGTTGGCATTCAATTATTTGTAAAATTCAAACATTTTTTCATATGTGAATTTTATAGTTACATCATATATATGAATATAAAAAAACTTAGGATAATAGATATTGGGAGATTGGAGAATAATGGTTAATTCATACATTTTTCTTTAACGAATATTTTATTTACTAAAGACAATTGAGACCATCTTAGAGTAGGGTATATTTGGAGATTAAAATTCAATATTTTATTATTGATGGTAATTGAGACCATCTTAGAGTAGGGTACACTTGGAGATTGGAACTCAAAAGTTTAGTAGTCGTTAGGCTTCCCTTATGGACTTGCAAGTCCAAAATTGATCGGTAAATTTGTCTCACTTGAAAACAAGATTTACTCACCATTAAACCATTGTTGAGTTGTCGGAAAACAAGTTTCTGCTGCTGGTAAATCAGCTGCCATTTAATAGTAAAATCCTCCAAAATATCATGTGAAATCCTAAAAAAAACCAAAATCAAATAATACCTAATTTCTGTAAAGGAAAAATCCAGATTTATCTTCCTCCAAAATATCATGTAAAATCTTCAAAAAATCAAAATAAAATAATACTCAATTTCTATAAAAAAAAAATCTAGATTTATCTAAGGGAAAAATCTTCCGATCCTAAAACCTCTAGCTTTTCATTTGTATTAGTTGCTACTATGGCAAACTGATGGCTGGTAGTATGTTGGTTGGTAGTCAGTTAATTCTAACAGACTCCTCTAAAGACATTGAAGAGGCGTTAAATTTGATGAACTTCTATGCTGGGCAAACTTCCTTGGTGGGGATTCAAAATCTATCTGGCATTTGTAATAACATCTGTAGAAGCATCCAAGTCTGAAATACAAACCAGACTTAAAGAAATGGAAGGCTTGTGTGTAGATTTCAAATTAAAACCAGTCAGAGAAGATTTCTGGGCTAGAAGTAGATGCAAACCATTTGAAAGATACATCAAAAAGTAGAAAGGAAGCGTGATAATCTTACAAATACTGTTGCATTCTTAAAGATGTTGAAACTGTAGTAGAAACAAGGTGTGAGGGAAGACGTTCATATCCATTACTGGCGTGAAGCTTTTGTAGATAAGGCATTTGGAGGAGGAAAACAAGTCAGAAAGGTGTATCAAGATTCATTACCTCTCCTTAGGTTTAATTTTTGCAAACAATAATATAGTTAAAACAATCAAAACTATCTTATTATTTATTGCATTTGAATATTTTAATTCAGGAGAAAATTGTATATTTTTTAATAAAGTTATTAGTAGTTTTGAAAAAACTCTAGGGAGTTATAAGGGTTCTAGATTCTCAAACCTATAGAAAATGGCTAACAATGCACCTAAAATCATGTTTTCTGACTCTCAACTTTTGAGAGGAGACAACTATTCTGCTTGGAAAACAAAAGTTCAAACTCAATTGAAATTTGAAGACCTTTAGGATATAATCTCCAAGAATATCACCATACTTACAAATGCTAGAGCAATCAAATAAGGTTTCACAAGGCCAATCAAAATGCCAAATTGATCATTCCATTTGGAGTGTCAAATGAGGTACATCCTCATATTAGAACAACCACCAATGTAAAATATTTTTGGGATCATCTTAAAATAGTTTATGAGGCCAAAATCATAGTCAAATTCTTCACATGAATTGAAAATCACATTGCATTCAAATACAATATGAA
>VDFB02288513.1:0-24763 GCA_007258455.2 Sequoia sempervirens
GAATCTCATAGGATCTTTGATCTCTCAAAAGAAAAGTGTGCAAAATGAGCTTGAAATTCACCCAAATGAGCATATATGCATAGCCAAGCCTCGGGTTTTAGCCTTGCAACTCAATTTCCTCGCTTCACATCCAATATTGGTCACTTAATCAGGGTCCAAGGACTTATTTTTCACCCTCCATGTAGCAAAACCACTCTCATGACTTTGTCACAATCTCGACCTGAAAATCAATTTTTTTGCTCGATCTCTTGAGGGGGAAGCACACCAACAACTAGGGCATAGTGGGGTATTAGAAAAAAATAGAATTTTTTTAATTTTGATCTAAGCAACATCAGTTCTTTAAAGCAACACAACATGTACCTCACTTCAAAGAGGGGAAAAATGTAGACACCTGAAAATGTCCCGAGTATATCACACATCCCAATTTCACTTATTAATACCATTTCTCTCATAATTCACCTATTTCATCTATTTAATTAAATAATGCCCAATTATTTAATTAAATTCATCTTTTTCTCCTATTATTGAATAATTAATTTTATTTGATTAATTCATCACCTTCATGCTATTTTTATTCCCTTATTTAATTAAATACCATCTTCGCTCTTTGATTAAATAATTCTTAATTATTTAATTAAACTTCCTAATTCCTCAACTTGCATAATGAAATGATTTTCTATTTTTTTTAATTAGCTAATTATTCCTCTAATCCTCCAACTTTTAGAAAGAATATTATCATGCAATATTCCCTTTTCAAATTCAAATTCTTCCCTCCACATGGATAATATCTAAAATATATTTCCTAAAATTAAGGGATTGTTGAATTCTCATGGATTATGGACCCTTGATTAAATTTTTGATCCATGCCTTCATGAATTATGGACCCTTGAACCATTTCTTAATCCACACTCAATTCCTCAATTCAATTTCCTCTATTGACTCGCATTTTGAATCCTCACCATTGATCCATTCCAAAAATCTATAAAAGCCAAGCATTTTACATGAAATTGACAACCACAATCCTTATACAAACTTACTATACCAAATTTATCACTCACCTTTGATCTTTTGAGATAATATATGAATCTTTTCCATTCAATCCATCAACTCAATATTTTGCATAAACTCAACATGGATTGGGAAAATTGAGCAATCCACATCCCATACCACTCCATTTGCACTCAATTCTTAATGGGATTGTAGGTTTGTATTGCCAATGGTTTTAATTGATTAAAATTTAAATTTCTTTGATGTTATTTGAACCATTTTAGCAATATTAGACTAATTTCATTGGATTATTATCTTTAATTGATAAATTTCTATTTTAATTTCTTTGTTTCATTATCTTTGATCAATTGAATTCATTATACTTACACCTTGATAACTCATTTGATGTTTCCATAGAGCACAATTGATGCAATCTCTTGTAGCATAATGTTTTCCCTTTCCATGTTCACTCTAAAATAAAATCTAAATGTGTGATATTTTATCATGTCGATGATATCTACAAAGTGCATAAAATTTCCGTAATGAATTAAATTGTTTTGCACACCCATCCAACCATACAAAATGTTTCTCATTTTTTCATACCCCTTCTTGTTAAATCCTTAAAGAACTTCTTAAAACAATGTTCTAAAATGTGTGTCATGCTCTTTAACACCACTAATATAAAAAATGATGTTATTTCCTAATTACTTGTTATAGATATGTACTCTCAACACCATCCAAATCCAATTGTGAATGTCGATAACATACATGCGCCATAACAGTGACATGCTTTGAACAATAATATTGTGTTTGAATCTCCTTTTGATGGGAAAAAGAGTAATTCTATATAAACTCAACTACTAATAAAATTGTTCCAAGTGAAAATTATCTCTCAGAAACTAAAACTCTTTAGATTTCCACTTAGCAAAAAATGTGTGATGTATGTATGTTGTATAAATTTATGGAAACTTTCCATAAATTTTCCAATGGGTAGTTTCTCTTCTACATAATGCAACCTTGTGGATTATTTCCCAATTTTGGTTTGATACTTTATGTAATTGTAACTTTTTAAATTTACCATCTTTGTCATGTCAATATCTTCATTTCTCAATGGAAATTTAGCTAAATTTCCACATGTTTCACAAATTCATTTTACTCATTTCATTGGACCATCTGTATCATCATCATCTTTATCACATAAAATGGATTCTATGAATTGAATTACCCTTTTGGAGGTGCATTTCCAAACCATCACTATCTTCTATGGACTTTGATACACTTGATAGTAGAGATCAAGTTCAATATGGTGATGACAACAAGAAGTTTCAAAAACTTTGTTTGGTTTAACATACCATGGCCTTAACTTAAAAAATTTTGTCCAATCTTTATATGAGGATTCACATCATAAAATGTAACATACATATCATGTTGTGTAATGTCTAACCAATGTTTTTTATGCAATTCATAATAATTCGTGGGTGATCCCACAATACTAGTTTACAATTTTTGGGAGATCCAAATTATTACTGAAATCACATATTTTTAGAAAATATAATGATTTAAGCCTTGAAAATTTCCATTTAAATGATTCCAATTGAAGAGGTTTTGATCGAACCACCATATATCAAACCCCCTTGAATAGAACCCCACTAGTTTTAAACCATACCTATAATGGAGTCTCCTTTACACCCATCAAAATGCTGATAAAAAACCACTTTTGATTTTCCTTTTGGGGGATCAAATGAATTCATTTAAAATTAATTTTTTGTAAGTGTATAATCCTTATTATAAGCTTCCCAATAAGTATAATTTTAAGTAAAATTAATTTAATTGTTATATTTATTTTTTATTTCTTGGTAATGTAGGTTTTTCACCGAAAATCAAGCTCTCCATTTTGCACATGTGGAAAAATAGCAGATTATCAAAAAAAAATTGAAAAATATAAGTGTACTATATATTGAAGTCCTTGATCCAACAAAAAAAATTGAATTTCAATTCATACAAAAAAGTTATGTTGTATATAGACTGCCTATGTCTGAATTGTAATTGGTTTGAGTTTGAAACTTGATTAAGGAAAAAATATTCAATAAAACACTATGAAGCCAAATGAAAGTGCTAGATATTGTAGTTACAAATCTAAATTTGAAAAAAAAAGAATTTTATCCTTTATGGAAAAAAAATTATGTTGTATACGGTGAGCATCACTCCTTAAAAATGGTGTTTACTAAAAAAAAAAACTAGTTTTCGAAGGAGATGGAAAAATAAGTGCAATATGATTCCAAAATTTTTGTAAAACATATATTTAGAATATGCAGAAAAAATGTCACAAATCACTAGTTTGCATCATCTTCAAATTCCTCATGTTTTAGCCGCTATAGGTGCCCGTAAGTGAAGATTTAGTTAGAAAAAATTAGTTCAGTGTCCAGTTTGGCCAAAAATTGTAAACCAGTATTGTGGGATCATCCTTGTTCCAATATTATGTTTGAATGAATCTCTACTATTTGATGAAGGATTAGTATGATCATGCCAAAAAATTGAGATAAATTTCTAGCACCATCTCCAATTTGTTTAGAACAAGGAGCCCTACACATCAATTCCCTATTTCCTTTTGCACTACTATCATCCAAAACCTTTCTTCTTTTCACATATCTTATTAGTGTTTTCTACTCAATCCAAATTGGCTTGAAAGTGAAGAGATTTGATGCTTTCTTGGAATTTGTGGATTTACAATAGAGGTCAACATTGCTCTTCTTGAAATGCTCTTATCAACTAATCAATGTTTTTTACCACTAGAACTCAAACATTTGTACTATTTTGAACAATATCTTTTTCTATGTATATTTTCCTCTTTTTTTGTAAATCTACACCCAATAATTGCAATGGATCTTTTAGCTCATCACGAGTAAGTATGCTTGATAAAATTTGTGCTTGACCAAGTGTATCATGATCTTTAAAATAATTCTCAATTTTTTCCTTTGAAAATCCATACAATGACCTCTTACTAATTGTACTAGGTTGTTCAACATACAATTTAAATTTCTTTGTATTAATATCAAGCAAATTATTTATATTTTTTGCAAGAAAATTTTCTCTTAACCTCTTTAATTAGGTTCATACAATAAATGTTTGTAGAAGGAAGAGATCTAGAACCCTCTCCAACATCAATGATTGGTTTAACCTCCAAGTCTCTAACATCAACAATGAGTGATTGGGCCTCCTCTTTGACATCAATTACATGTGGTTGACCCCCCTCTACTTCAATATCTAAATTAGGCTTGAATTTTACTCCACTTTTTGTATGTTGGGCCCCTAGGTGTATAAAAGAAGAAGACTTGAGTTAGAATCATACATATTATTTATATAAGGGATGGATCATATATATTTACTCATTTTCAAAAAGCATGTATGTATCTAGCATTAAATAGCATTCATAAAATGATTAGTCTTATTCAAGTGCATACATACCCTTAAGGAGGATGGGAATTTGGTGGACGTTTAAACCATATCTAAATTGTAAAGTTATTACTAATTTATTCAAGATCCTTATCTAAGTTATGGTAAATTTTAAATTATGGAAATCAATGGTAATTTTTCTTTAACAAAACTAGTGGATATTTTTGGTTTCTTGTCAAGTGAAAAATGAACAAAAGTTCCATAGATGAATTCTCTAATAATGTCTTGTTCATGAGGATTAGGTCAAAGGATAGAGGGGGTAAGGGGGTTTATTTCTATATGATCTAGTATGCAACCCATGCTATATTTTTTTTGGAGTTTTAAGTTTTTGAGAGAAGCTTTCAAAGAAACTTCCAATCTTTTCTAAGTTTTTGTTAAGTTTCTTTGCACCATCGTGATTTGAGTCCTCAAAGGATCTAAATTTATTAGTAATTTCTTTTAATCTTCCATAGTTGGGGCACTTTTCTTGATGAAAATGGAAGGTCTAGATTTAGATTTATATGGGAGTAAGAAAAGTTTCAAAAGCTTCTTGTGTTGCATAAGTGAGGCTAGAGCCTAACTGTGAGGATTCAAGTTTAGGATTTACAAAGAGGCTTACAATATTCTAAAGGTGGTCTCATTTGTAGAGATAGGGATGAAAAGCTTCTTGTAAAGACTTGCAGAGACAACCTAAATCCTTCTACCATATTCCTAATGCGGAGAATGGATTCTTTAAAATTTATCAAAGATTATATTTTGAAAAATTCCCCTCTTTTCTCTATCCCTCTCCAACGAATGATGGAAGGATGGTTTAAATGGGAAAAGAGGAGATAAAATGAAGATGGAAGTCTAGATAAGGATAAGAATAAAAGATAGAAATGTAGTATGGCATCCACAGCTAAGAAAATTTATTGATCTAGTAGGAGAACACGAGGATCTCTATCCATAGCTTCATGCAACCATTCTAGCAACTTGTGATGGTTGATGGTAAATCCTCTTAAAAATGGCTTGGGTGCTAACAATTCATAAAGCACAAGGTCTCACGATTGATAAATTAACAATTAATGTTGTAAATAATCTATCAATCTCCCCTATATTCTCATTCCAATGGTATGAAGGAATACATAATAATACGCATATAATTCAGGAGGAGGAGGAGATCCAAACAATATGAATACAAGATTAGTGTAGAAATCCATTTGATTACCTTCATTAGTAATATGGAGAGTTAATTTTTCATATTAAATATATATTTTTCTTGTAGTACGACTTCAAACAAAATATTCCTCTTATAATTTATTCTCAAAATTATCAACATATCCATCAAACCTTGAAAAATATGTTTTACTAGTTTAAATATTTTAGTAACATGTTCAAATTTACATTTTACAAGTTCCATGGTAAAAAAAAAATCTAGAAAGACAACTCCAAAATATTATTAACCTCAACGGAAATGAGCTTAAATTTTTACAAACTATTTCTCGATTTATGCATGTCATTCTTGCATATAGGCCATGCTAATCTTATCTATATCATTCCAATTTTATCGGATGTCTCTGAATCGACACTTTAACATGCCTAATATAGTCTAATGTGATTGTAGAATAGACTCATTTATTCTCATTTTTAGTCTTGATATTTTGTAATTTCCTTACATATTTAATTAGTTTGTGATGTACTATTATAGATATGAGAATTTCAAGATTGCAAGTGACTTCTCATTGCATAATTAAAATGCATGAATGGAAATTGGATTAAGTGAGAAATTAAATTCATTATTACATGGAAACATGATTGATACAACAATAAATTCTAGTTTATTTTAGGCCTTGGATCTTGTAAAAAGGGACTTAATTATCAATGATTGATGCAAATCAGCATTTACTACCTTTAACGAGGTTTTTGGGCTGCAAAGCTCTTTCCTTTGGGATCTATTGTCTATAAGTAAATAGTTGAAACTCCTTTTAAGGGCTAGAAAAACTGGTTGGAGAACCCTATCTTAGACTATTGTTTCTCGATTTTATGTAATTTTAGATTTCTCCTAGTATTTTCAAGGTTTGATGGAAGTGGCCAAGTCCCATCCCAACAGACTTGAAGTCCTATCTTGTCCCATCCTGATATTCTTGGTGTCTAGTCCCAGAGTCTTGAGAGTTTTATCCCAATCATCATGTCCTATATCGGTAGTCCCATCTCATCCTATCTTGGAATCCCATCCCAAGGTCCCATCCTCACCATGCAATCCCATCCTATCCCATCCTAGAATTTCATCCTACCCATCCCATCCTAGATTCCCATCCTTCCCAATAGTCCCATCCCTTCTTGGAGTCCCATCTAGTCCCATCTCAATAGTCCACCTTTTCCAAGCAATTACATCAAGGAGTCTCATCCTAGAGTCCCTTCCTAACCATATTGTCCCACATTGGAGTCTCAATCTACGACATCCCCTCCTAATAGTCTCATATTTTCCCATCACAGTCCCATCACAACCATCTTGCCTCATACCAACAATCCTATATCATCTTGTCTTATCAATCTTGTCCCATCTCATCCCATCCCGAAGTCCCATCCTGACAATCCCATATTGTCTTGACAGTCCTATGGCGACCATTTTGTCTTGTCCCATCCTAACCATCCAATCTGGTCTTGATAGTCCCATCCCATCCTGCCTGATTTGTCATGCCTTAGTAGTTCCATCCCAAAGTTTCATCCTAGAGTCCCATTTCACCCATCCTATCCAACATTGGATTCCCATCTCATTACGGGACCTCTAAATGTAAAAGGGCGTCCTATTTTCATCCAAGACTATCTCAATCGAGTCTTCTTTTATCCTTGGAGACATTTGGCATGAAAGGCCAAGTGAGAGATAGAAAAATCAAAAGAGAGTAATTTTGGCATGTGAACACGACTCTTGCTCTAAGTTGTTATGATTGCTTTGGTTGATGGTTAGTTTAATATTCATTGATGCCTCATGATGATATCAAGGGCTTTGGTTGATTGTTGGTTTAATGTTCATTGAATGTCTCGTATTTGATAACAAGAACTTTGGTTGATGGTCTCATATTGATATCAACTAAATCTATTAATCTACATACATAAATTTATCCTATTTTTTTTTCCATATTTTAAAAAAACCAAAGTGTAAACTATGTGCAATTAATTAGTTCTATATGATCTACAACTTATACTATTTTTTTTCAATTTTTCAATTTTTTAATCGGGGGGGTGAAGCTCAAAAAAATTTGGACCATTTCTCGATTTATGCGTGTCATCCTTGCGCAGGGGCCATGCTAATCTTCTCTGTATCGTTCCAATTTTATCGGATGTCTCCGAAGAGACACTCTAAACCGTCTGACTCTCTAAATTTAAAGTCTCATATTTAATTTCTGTACGAAATGTGGGAGTAAAGTAACAAGCAGAATCGCTCCTATTGAAGGCCATGCGCTGCCCCCGCGCACAACGGGTACAGACGTGACCTGCGCAGAGCAAAAACAATTCGAAATATTACGACATCGAAGTGCGGACCTTCACGCTTGACGCTCTGCATCTCTAATGGCGAGACAACACAGCATTCCGGTGTTTGAGAATCCGTACAGACCCAGCTTCACATAGATTGCCTCTATCTCATACAAACCTCAATACCTGCCCTTTGTATTTTGTCACGCCGTTTTTTTGAAGAAGAAACCTCCCCTTAAAAAAGAGAAGGGGCATATTTGTGGGTAGGCAAATTTTTAGAAATTATAATAACTCTTTCTATGACCTTAAAGGAAAATTATAAAAACATTTTTTAATTAATCATAAAATTTACATGTATATTAAATTTTGTTTATTGATTTATTTCAATTCAATTGTTGATGTGGTGAATTGAGTTTATATATATATAATTCATTTAGTATTTAGCTATTAGATCAATTGTTAATTTAGGTTTTAAGTATCATGTCAATTTATATATCGATAGATATTTGAATGTTATATCAATTGATATAATCAATATATCTATTGAATTGTTAATTTGTAGACTTATTATTTTAGGGTAAGTACTAAATTAATTGTTAATAAATAGGGTTTAGGGTTTCTTGTTGACAGTCTAGGGTTTAAAGTTTAATGAATTGTTAATTTAGGGTTTAGAATGTGTTAGTTTAGAAATTAATCAATTAAAGATTTTATGTTTATGATTTATGGTTTCAAAAGAAAATTTATATAAATGTGTACACAAATTTACATAGTTTTAAAATAGAAACACAGACATTTTTTAGTTAAAAAATAAAAACTTTACCATATAAATTTTATGTTTGTGAACTAGCGATTGAAACCTACCTCAAGTTGATGGTTGTAAAAGGTTGAAGAATCATGGGTCACATACAATGGGAGTTGCACTTATAGGCCCTATCTACAATCAATATAATGTATGCTCTCAAAGTGTGGACCTACTCTTCACTTGATGCTCTCTAATTTTTTTTTGTCAATTCTCTAAACCAACTTGACAATTGACACTTAAAATTGTGACTATCTCCATGCAAGTATGGGTTAAGGTTCACTCTTGTAATTTTGTCGTATGTTTCCATAACCAATTCATTTCAAGGATTATGCCATAGGCTCCTAGAGGTGTTACATACAAATTGACCTCAATACAGAAGGCAGATAACTATAACTCAACCTCAAGCAAGCATTGTTCTACCTTACCTTTGGCTTGATAAATGCATATTTATCTGACCAAGATATTTCCATCTAGCCCCCTTTCCTAGGAATAATATTGAGAAATATTGAATCCAAAAAATATTTTGTGTCTCATGTATCTATTTAAATAGAAAAAAAGATGTCTAAATAGTGTATCTAAAGTTTCAATAGGAGAGATTTGGAAATCAGCTTGGTGATTGTCTACTACAACATGGATCCTTTATTGGAAGGCTTTTTTCTTGAGAAGGCAATGGTGGATTCCTAAAATCATTGCCTTGGGATTTCCTAGGATAGTTTTTGGCATAGTGGTCACCTTCATAAGTGAAACATCCTTCCTGGTGGTTCACTCTAGTAATATTGTAGTTAGCTAGAGTCATAACCTCTTCATTGTTTTAGTAATGGTCTTGTAAATATCAACATATTGTTTGCATAAATAAGTGTCCATAATTAATTTGTTAAAGCAATTTTAGCTTTATTTTGGGTTGGAACCCTTTGAAGTAAACTAATGGCAACATAAAAACTAGGGACATCAACTTTGTAATCTTCCCTTTATTGGTCGCCATTTGTTAGACCTCAGGTGGAAGTAGGTTATAAATTACCATCTAATAATTAGGAGTGGCGGTTTTAGAAAATTGGGAACAAAAACTTAATTATCAATCATGGTGGAATCTTTTAGAGTATTGGATTCAATTTCACTTGAAGTTAAAATGTGAATGTATATCATATAAGGTGTGGTAGGTGAAGATACAAGGGGATATAAAACACAAGTATAAGTTAATGGTTGTTGTGGGGGAATGGGTGGACGAGATCAGATGCGAGTAAGGATTTTTGAAGGGAGCATGAAAAAGGTGCAACAAGTTTGTATTGTCACCTTGGAAAGAGAGGTTAACACTTGGGAAAGAGGTGGTCATATCTACTTGATGCATTAGATCTTAAGGCTTCCTTGTATCTAATTGCCTTCTAGGGGTAACTTATCACCACCACAAGAGTCTTTAGGACCTTTTTCTCTTATTGGATCATCATCACCTCCACATAATAAACAACCCCTCCCTATAGTTATATAAACTATAGTAGATAGTATAATTTGTTGGATCTCTATGTGTTTTAAACTCTATGATAGCCCTTGTTTGTTGGGGTTTTTCTAGTAGCACGTTGTTTTATTGAGCTAGGACTTTGATATTTGTATCTCATTTGTAGTCCTTTTCACAATAATTTTCACCTATTATTATCTAAATTAATTGGTGGCCCAATGTTAGAATTTAGATTATTTTTTCAAAAATAGGATCACTTATGTCACTTTCATCATCTGTACTTCTTTAGGTTATCCATTTTGAATTATACATGCCTTCAATTGATCTAGATTCATTCTCTCCTTCTAACTTCAAAATCATTCTCATAATACTCCCAAAATTCTTCTATTTGTGGAATGTGATGATATTGTGGGCCAAACTTGATATTTTTATTTACACAATATTTATTGTGGAATGAAAAAATTAATCATAAAAATGAATTGTCAACTTAGAGATAGTTATTTCAATATTTTGTGCATTTTGGCTTAGGTTTAGGTCCATAATTTATAAGATTGGCCTAGGCTAGTTGCACAATTTGTGAAAATGAACCTTAAACTTTTAAATTTTAAATTGAAGTTGGGGTCAACTTGTAAACAACTAAATATGTTTCCATAACCAATTCATTCCAAGGATTTTGTCATAGGCTCCTAGAGGTGTTATATACAAACCGACCTCTACAAAAGTTAGGTAACTATAACTCAGCCTCAAACAAGCATTGTTCTACCTTATGTTTGGCTTAATTTGCATTTTCATCTTATCAAGATTTTTCCATGTAACCCCCCATTTTAGGAATAATACTAAGAAATATGAAGCCAAAAAATATTTGGTGGCTCATGTATATATTAAAATGGAAACAAGATGTCTAAATAGTGTACCTAAAGTTTCAATAGGAGGGATTTGGAAATTGGCTTGGTGATTGTCTACTGCAACATGGATCCTTTATTGGAAGGTTTTTTTCCTTAGAAGGCAATGGTGGATTCCTAAAATCATTGCCTTGGGATTTCCTAGGATAGTTTTTGGCATAGTGGTCACCTCCATAAGTGAAACATCCTCCTGGTGGTTCACTCTAGTAATTTTGTAGTTAGCTAATTTGTAACCTCTTCATTGTTTTGGTACTAGTCTTGTAAATATCAACATATTGTATGCATAAATAAGTGTCCATAATTAACATGTGGAAGAAATTTTAGCTTTATTTAGGGATGGATCCCTTTGAACTAAACTAATGAAAACATAATTTAAACTAGCAAGATCAACTTTATAATATTCCCTTTATTGGTCACCATTTTTTAGACCCAAGGTAGAGGTATGTTATAAATTACCATCTAATAATTAGGAGTGGTGGTTTTAAAAAAATGGGAACATAAACCTAATTATCAATCTTGGTGTGAAGAAAAATAATAAAAAAATCCTATTCTAAGGTTAGAAATTTAAATACCCAAAAGGAAATAAAGATCAAAACTCACTTACCAATGAGATTGAATGCATGATGTTAGAATTCAACACACAAATGATTAGAAAATTCAAATCAAACAAATGAATTCAAACAAAAGAAAACCTTACATCCCATTTGTGAAGCTTGATAGTTGATGGTGTTGGATTGCTCAACTTCTTAGCTCCTTTGATCACAAAAGCATGATAATGGATGACCTAGATGAAAAGATGAAAGATGATATGAAATGCTCAATGCTCTCAATTATTTCAATGGCATGATCTTGATACTCAAATTCTAGATGAGAAAGATGGAGAATAAGAGGTTATTTTATATATTTTCAAATTGAAGATCAATGGTGGAGAATCGATCTCGATATCAATGGATGAGATGAAATCAAGGAAGATGAAGGGATGAGATTGAATTGAACTCAAAATATCTCCAGATTTCATGAAAGTTGGTTGAGATATTTCAAATTGGGTGGTGGAGATTAGATCTTGAAAATGGAGGGTTGAAAGTGAATGAGAGGAAAGTTAGGATATTTTTGAAAAAGAATATTCCTGAGGAATATTTCATGTGGATGGAAATTAAAATTAAATAATTCAAAACTATTTAATTATGGAGAATTAGAATATGCCTTTTTTTTTAAATAATATTCCTTGCAAGTGGGGTGAGAGATTAGATGATTAAATAATTAAAATTATTTAATCATGGATGGTAGAAAGAAAGTTGGGTTAACCTAATTAAATAATTAAAAATTATTCAATTAGGGGTGATAAAAGGGATAGCTAGTAATGAATGGTGAATTAATTAAATAATTTAAAATTATTTATTTAATAGAGGAAATTAGGGTTAAATGACATAATGATGCAAATGGTAAAAAATGATGAAAATGCATTGATAATAATGAAAATGGTCAAGATGATGCAAAAATGTGTTGTCAGGGATGTGTGATTTCAATAAGGAAATTTTGCATGTTTACATTTTGCCCCTATTTGACAGAATGTACTTGTTGCATTGTTTCAAAGACATTCATTGCTCAGATAAAAAAATAATTTTTTTAAGGATGCCTCAGTGTGCCCTAATGAACGAAAGAAGGAGGATTGGATGCTAGGCTGCCCCCTTAGAAGGTTGGTTAGAAAAAAATAATTTTTAGGTCGAGCTCACGACAAGAGCTCAAGATTAGTTCTGATAAGAAGAGGATGAAAAATTAGGCTATAGGGGTCCTAGAAAGTAATCAAGAGAGGCGATGAGGCTTAAAAGATGGCTTAGGAGGGAGATCGTGGGAAAAACCCTAGTGTTTGAGGGGTATAGATATGAAATTAGGCTCAAATTATCCTCATTTGCACTCTTAGCTTTTAGAAATTCTTACCTCCTCAAAGCTCTTGGCCTTCAAAGTCTACATATGCACATTCACAATGGCTCGACTACCTCACACACCACACTGAGTGAATCTCATTCGTTAGCACCAACAATTAGCTGGTGTAGGACCTACAATATGTACAACTTCAATTTTAGCTTGCACATAGTTTTAGGCATTTAATTTGATAGTTAAATATAGGAAAGGAAACACGCCAATCTAAGGATTGATGTGTCTATGTACGATAAGTTCATGCTTGCATTCACAAAAACTTGTGTTTGCAGAAGGTGGTTAGGTGTGCAAAAGGGTGGAATGTTTGCCAAAGGGTGATGTGTTTGCAACGACGCCCTTGAAAAATTTTCTCTTAATAGATGTGAAAGGGATTTTAGCGTGTTTGCTCAAAAGTGTGTGTTTGAATATTATTATAGTGACATGTTTCCATAAAATGGTGCATTTGCAAAAAGACTCATGTTTTCTTAGTTAGCTAGCAGACATGATTTTTTTAGCTAATTTTCGAAAATTTGATGTCGTTGGCATTATTCTTGCAATTGATGCTTTTTTCCTTATATGCTAGAGAGAGGAGGTCGAAGATTCTTGACAAGCTAGGTCACATTGAAAACTTTGAGATCTAGTTCCTTGCTATTGTTGGGATTCATGACCTACTGTATATGCTAAATATTAGAGCTCAACGAGCCATGATGACTACGCTTGTAGATTGTTGGAGATATGATACAACCACATTCCATCTTCCAGTCGGAGAGTGTACAGTGACGCTCAACGATGTATGGAACATCCTTCAGATTGCTGTTGATAGAAATTTGGTGCAATATGATGTTGACAGAGGAGCAACAACCATGGCCAAACTACTAGGGGAGGATCAACTAGTTGTAATTATTAGTTAGATTGATTTACAGTCGTGGGTAGGAAAGGTGCATGATATTACCATTATCCTTGTAAGACTTATCTTGGGGCCATTGATGCTCGATAGGTGCTCCTGATAGTTTCATGTTGGATGGGGTGTCATCATGAAGAGCATAATGATTCAGGGTACCATTTATGCATGCAGGTCCTGTATGTTGTCATATTTATATCATGGCATGCATTAGGTTTCTTATAGAGGGGCCACCAAAATTTTGACAGGCAACACCTTGCTCCACGTCTATGTCTGGGAGCATATAGAGAATACATGGCCAGAGGGAATTAGGGACATAGAGGATAATGATCCTTACTATTACAAATACTCAAATTTTCTCACATTCAGGCAACCAAGACAAATGCACATTTGGTGGGGTGTTTTTAATGATATGACTCAGTTCATATGGAGATTGTAGATCAGGTGGGAGGTGTGGAGAGATGATCATCTCCACATGAATTTTTGTAGACATACCTAGTGGCTAATCATGTGAATTGAGCACATCCTAGAGTGATCTCCTAGATAGGGTCCAAAGATAGTTTGGAGAGTGACATATTATTTTTGATGTAGATTACCATGCCTGTTATACTTAGACCATCAAGGAGGTACCAGTATGGGGGCCAATAACTGCATTTCACCCAACTTCAGTAGAGTTCGCATAGATGGCTCCCTTGACATGGGGATGGGCAGCTGGACTAGATGACCCTAGGACCACTTTGGATTATGAGGCATTACAGGCACATAGGCGCCCACTATGATTCACATTAGCTATAGGGGTTGAGCATTGGGATTCGTTGTGGCTCATAGGAGGAAGGATCCAGTGGGTGTTGGTCGAGAGGTTATGTAGAGACAACAAGAAGAGGTTAGCACCAACAACTGGCTCATGTTGATCAATAGGATGGATAGGGTCAGGGACAGTAGGGTCCCCAAGATGGACAGGTACCACCTAGGTAGGATGATCAACATCAGGGACCACCTCCACCACCAGATTGGGGGGATGGAGACCATGTAGCTAGATTGGCATAAGTGACAACTAAGAGGGACAAGCTCAAGAAGAGTGAGATGCATGTATGACAAAGAGGGATGAAGCCCTCGTTGATAGTGATACATGGGTTGGAGAGAGAGATGTAGAGATAGCTTGATGGCAGGTTGCAAATACACAAATAATTATTCTTACAACCATGCAAGACTAGGCTCGCTTAGAGAGAGATGTTGTGATCACAGAGAGAGACACATAGCAAGGTCATTGGGTACAACTCGAGATTGCTCAGGCTTCCATAGTTAGCAAGGGTAGATTCATGCAAGAGCAGGAGAAATTGATAGAGGAGATGACTTACGATTAGAATCTATATGAGGTAGCTATCCCTAGAGCTCAGAGACATTCACGATTTGGATCTAGGAGTGGTGCTACAGGGGGAGAGACCAACAAATTAGGAGGTGGATCAGTCAAGTGACCATCTCAAAAGCTTGCAAGTCCTATACTTTGGCCACACAAATCCCTAGCCCAAAGTGAGCACACCCAAAGGTCCTCAGCTCATCATGAGCAACCTCCTCTTGATAGAGGAGCACAGAGAGGGCTAGCTATTGCTCATATATTGATTTCTTGATTATTGATGTATAGACTTGATGTATATTTTTATATGATTCATACTTCACTCTCTTATTGATGTATATACATTCATCAACCTTTTGGGCCTCGTATATATGTATTTATGATGTATGCTGATATTTCCATTTTTGATGATATATTCAAGATTACATGATTTTTGATGCGACCAATGATATGTTGTGATGTGATTATGATATTATGCATGGTGTTCATGATTATATGATGTTTATGATTATGATTTTTTTATGAGATGCAGGGATTATTTATGATATATGGTGCATGATTTGTGATATTGATGATGTTAAGGATTTGTTATTGCATGATGTGATATTATGATATGATGATATACATATATGTTTTTTTTATTTTTTGATATTTTATGACATACATGATGTATGAATGATATATGACGTGGATTATTTATGATATGTAATGGATATAGTATGCTAATGAGTTTGTGGATGCAGGATGCATGCGGTAGTAATTATGTTATGATTCAGGATTGAGATGCTAGTCAAAATAATAATTAGAGAGAGATTAGATAATAGAAGAAATTGATGATATTGATCCAATTATGGAAATCTATATGTTATGATGATAGATATGAATGATAGATTATGTTTGAAAATGTGATGAATATGCTTTTTATTTAGGGAAAACTAAGTAATTTCATCATAGAAAACCTTATTAATGTAGCAAATAGACACAATGCATCAAGGTATTAATGACCAAGACGGCTTTGTATCTATTGTGTGGAATTTGACTCTACAAACAAGGAGTATTTTTCTCTACCAGAAATACAAAAACCTTTTTATGAGCATATAGATTAGAAGTTAAGAACATTTTGGACCAGTGCACAAAGAGGTATGAAGAACCAAACATGCAAGGCCATTTTAGGTTTCCTAAAACAACTTCCACACACACAAGGAAAGTATATTCGCCATGTTCATATTACAAAAACATGCAACAAACATGGAAAATGAAATTAATGACCATGCCCCATTCCTTCCTCTCTAAATCCTTATGAAAATCATTGAGAGGTCATTAGAATGACCCAATAATATAAATCAAAAGAAAGACAAAAATAGAAAAGAAAAGTTGTTATATCACTTGCCAGAGGTGTTTCTTGTTTAGAGATGTTATCCGTTGATGATGCCTACTGTAGGAACGAT
Source organism: Sequoia sempervirens (assembly GCA_007258455.2). Lineage (NCBI taxonomy): Eukaryota > Viridiplantae > Streptophyta > Pinopsida > Cupressales > Cupressaceae > Sequoia > Sequoia sempervirens. Next base: position 16,647 of record VDFB02288513.1, read on the forward strand.
ATATCTATTATGGCACACGTTAGGATGTTGATGGAAATGATGATGATGATGATGATAGATAAGCGGTTAATACTTAGGTGTTGTTTTAGTCTGATAGTGATCAAATCTTTACGATTTTTGCTTGAATATTTTGGATTTTGATGGTTACTTTGCTTGCCTTGATTGCTTTGTCAAAGGATGAGAGAGATGGTAGCTTTATTATGGATGGATGTTTTATTATGAATAGATGATAATGAGATGATATTTTTTGAGATTTTCTAAATGTTTTTGTGATTTTGAGATTATTTGAGGCTATTTTTTGTATTTTAAGGATAATTTGGTTTTTTTGGTATTTTGAAGATTTTAGAGACCAAGAGGGGGAGACCTAAGGGGACTGACATAATGCCTCAAGGGCTCATCGATGATGGCCTTGCCTATGTAACACATGCAAAGGATTCCTTGTTCGATTATTGGACTTTAGTTAGCTCGTACTTGGATAGCTAATGATTTTTTTTATTTTTATTTTGATGTTTTATGATATTTTTTAGATTCTTTCATATTTTTTGGATTTTTTTTGAATTTCCAAATTTTTTGGATTTTTTGAGGATTATTTGGATGTTTTTGGATTTTGAAGTTTATATGAGTGATGAGATGAACAAGGATCAAAATCTGTCTACCAGGTTCTTAAAGATGCCCCCAGTTTGGAATGAGATTTCATTTATTATAGATGGGTAGATAATGTGGATGGAAGGTAGTGACAATGCGACAAGGTTTGACACTTTACAAGTTATCAAGCCATGGTTGGAATCACGTTTATTATGATATGGGTGTATGCGAATGAATGGAAAGGCGAATGCGATAAAGGATGGATGGAATGAAAGAAAAGTTTCGATAGATGGTGATGTGAAACTTATTCAAACATGGCACTTGTTTACCAATTTTTCACCACAGTACCTATCCTAGGAGCACCAAAAAGGTGGTTTTCACTAAAAGGATGATTTAAATTTCTCTTTGATATTTTATTTTTTTCCTAATTAGGGGGTTAGGAGTAGAACTTTTTAATATGGCTACTATTGATCAATTATTCTAAAGGTTCACCTTCAAGAGTAGCCAACTGATATGCACTTGATCCATAATTTGTTGTGATGACAAAAGGTCCTAAGCAATTTGACTCAAACTTGCCTTTTTCTTCCTAATTAAGCTAAAATTTCTAATTTTCTTTCAATACTAAATCGCCAAAGTTTGAAAGCTTTTATTCTTGATCTTTTTGTTATAATTGCACTTGAGGTGGTTTTGATACACTTGGAAATGGTTTAGAGCATTCAAATGTCTTTTGTCTAATAGTTCAAGCTCATGGAGTTTGGATACTCAACGGTCTTCATTGCTGATAAGGTTTTTCAAGGATACCCTTAGGGAAGGAATCTCGACCTCAATAGGTAGAATGGCTTTGATTTCATATATGAGGGAAAAAGGTGTTGTGCCCATGCGTGTTCAGATGCTAGTTTTGTAGGCCCATAAATTTGGATTCAATTAAAAGTGTCAATCAATGTTGACGTCATTAATAGTCTTCTTAACGATTTTGAGGATAGTTTTGTTAGATGCTTCTTCCTAACCATTTCCCTGGGTTTAATATGAGGTGGAGAAGTAGTGTTGGATATGAGAAAATTTAGTGCAAAGCTCACACACATCTCGATTCTTAAACAGAGTTCCATTATTGATGATGATGGTTTGTGCTATACCATAATGACAAATCACATAGTTTAGAATAAACTTCACTACTTTTTTTACATGTGATATATGCCAAAGGTATGTCTTCTATCCACTTTGTAAAATACTCAATGGCAATTATGATGAAATTTTGTCCATTAGAAGAGGTAGTGGATATCTTGCTTATGAGGTTGAGTCCTCACTATGAAAAGGGCCAGGCTGTAATGATCAGGTGCAATTCTTGTGTTGGTGCATGGATAAGATCACTGTGTTGCTGATATTGAAGACATTTTTTAAAAAACTGATTCGATTCATGTTCTATTGATGGTCAATAGTATCTAGTTCTTAGCAAATTCTTAACTATATTAGGTCCACTAGTATGAGACCCACAAAAACCTTCATGTATTTCTTGTAAGGAACTTTGTGCCTCTTTCAGGTTAAGACATTGAAGAAATGTGCCATCGATACTTCATTGGTATAATGTGTCACCAGGGATAGTAAAATGTGAGGTTTAGTGGATGAAGGTTTTCTTTTGGTTACTAATAAGGCTAGGGGGTGAAATTCCATGTTAGATATAGGCATAGATGTCTTGATACTAGGGTGAATCAAGAGCAACAACATCGCACATGAATTTAGACTTTGGGACATCAAATTCTACTATAAATAGTTGCTCCATGAGGAATTCACATTTGTGACTATTCTACAACATATCAATAAGTGAACTGATAGTAGCCATTGTATTGGAAGCCTTGTTGGTTCTTGGTATCTACTCAAAGAGGATGACTAGAGAGTATTATTTGAAACTATCAACCATTATCTTATAGGGAAGCAACTTATCATCCTTAGTTTGATATTCATTGTCCACTTATCTAATAACCAATTGTGAATCACCATAAACTTGTAGTTCCTTGATTTTCCATTCAACTTCTATTCTCAATTCGATGATTAGTGCTTTGTATTCTACTATTGATTCAGTGCAAGGAAAGGCTATCCTATATGAATTAGTTATACAATATCCTTGAGGTGCGACAAAGAGAATACTGGATCTTGATCCATATTGAGTGTGAGATCTATCAAAATATAGTTTCCATCAGCTTGCTTGAGTAGTCACAAGGGTTCCTTCATCAAGGAATTTTGATATCAACAGTTAGTGATCAAGCTTCGACCAATTGATCTGCTATTACTTGTCCCTTAATTGATTTTCTTTTCACATATTCTATGTCAAATTCACCAAGGACTTGACCCACTTCACCATTTGACTAGTTAGGTCCACTTTAGATAAGAGATTTCAACTGGTTGACTTTGGATATTAGCTTGATCTATTAGTTTAGCATGTAATGTCTAAGCTTTTGGGATGGAAATGCAACAACTAAACAAGCCTTCTCAATAGGTGTATAGTTTAGCTCATAACCTACCAAGGTAAGATAGATGTAATACACTGCTCATTCTTATTGTGCTCATCATGTTGTGCTAACAAAGCTCCTAGAACTTTTGATGTTGCAGATATATACAGGATGATAGGTTTGTCTTGTATAGGAGGCATCAAGACAGGAGAAGATACCAAATAGTTCTTATTTTTTTGAAAATCTTGTCCATTATTTTTGTCCCACTTAAAGGAAACATCCTTATGAAGTAGATGTGTGAAAGGATGTCATTTATCAACTAACTATGTTATGAATCTTTGGATTGATTGGAGTTTCCCTTGTTCTAGGAATTTAATTTGATAGCTAAATGTAGGCAAGCAAACACGTCGACCTAAGGATCGACGTGTCTGTACGATAAGGTTGTGTTTGCATATGTAAAAACTCGTGTTTGTAGAAGGTGGTCACATGTGCAAACAGGTGGCACATTTACCAAAGGGTGATGTGTTTGTAGCAACGCCTTTGAAAAATGTGTTCGTGTTTAATTTTTAATAGATGCAAAAGGAACTTTAGCACATTTTCTCAAAAGCGTGTGTTTGATTGTGTAGACACGTAAAATATACCAATTGACATTATGCATCTGATCTCGACTACTAATACCGTTTATTCCTGAATCACTCCTCGGTCTAATCATTTTATCAGGTCTCCTTATCTGATTAAATTCATCAATATTCTTCTCTTAATTGAATAAATCATTTTATCTAATTAAGTCTATTTCTCTTGTTAATTAAATTGATCTATCTGATCTAATTATCCCTATTTAATTAAATAATCAACGTATTTGATTAAATCCCTAAAGTCTATCTATTAAATTCCTAAAGTCTATCTATTAAATTAAATAAATTAAAACCTTATTTGATTTAATTTAACACCATCTCCTTTAATTAAATAAATCAAAATCTTTATTTAATTAGTCCCTTATCATATTCCTCTCTTATTTGATTTAAATAAATCCATAAATTGGAATCAAATAAGTCACATCATCTAACCCCTCTCATCAAATTAATTAACCCTTAATTAATTTAATCTCATCTCATGTCCCATCCTCTAGATAATGCAAGTTGCACATGAAAATAGATTTAATTCATTTATTAAATCTGTATTTTCCTCTATTGGCATCTTTTGGAATATTCTCTCAATTTGAATTCAAAAATTCCAAGTCAACATGTACATCCAACAAGGCAATAAATTCATCTTACATGTCCTTTGCCTTGAGCCAAGTGGTATTTATTATATTTTCCCTTCCCTCTTACATGTCATTTCAACAAAATTTGAAATTCAAATTTATGCATTTATTGGCACAAACCCCAAATCTTGCACATCCTTCACCCATTCAAAGCTTGACAAGTGGCATCATGCCATTGGATGGATGTTAGTCCCACATTGCTCAAATTTGGACATTCATCCATCTTGGCATTCTATAAATAAAGAGCTCACATCCTTGTTTCATCATCCACAATCTAGGCAAAGTTACCATGCTCAAATATCTCTTGAAATTCATCCATTATCATTGAGTCATAGTTAGGTTTTTGTAGATTTTAGCTTGGAGCATTCTTCAACATATCAAGCTTACATCTTAGGGATTGGGAAAGGGCCAATTTTGACATCAAATTGGCACCAATTCCCCCATGGGATCATGTGTTTGCTTTTCTAATTAGGATTTAATCTTTGTTTTGTCATTTTCATTGTGTTCTTCACTATTTTCTTCCTAATTTGAGGTTGTAAATGGATTCCATGGGGAATCCTTGTTTTAGCTTGCAATTCCTTGTTTAACTTGTTTACTTATGTTGTTTTGCAGGTGCTAGGAAAAGGGTTCGCACAGATTGTTATTACAATGACATGTTTTCATAAAATGGAACATTTGCAAAATGACTCATGTTTGCTCAATTAGCTAGCAAACTTAGTCTTTCTTAGCTAATTTTTGAAATTTTGACATCGTTGGCATTATTCTTGCAGTCAGTGCTTCATCCCTTATATGCTAGAGAGAGGAGGTTGATGATTCTTAATGGGATAGCTCACATTGCAAAATTTGAGATCCAATTCCTTGTTATTGTTAGGCTTCATGACCTATCATACATGCTAAATATTAGAGTTCATCGATCCATGATGACTGCACTCGTGGAGCATTGGAGATATGATACAACCACATTCCATCTTCCCATCAAAGAGTGTATAGTGATGCTCAACGATGTATGGCACATCCTCCAAATTCATATTGTAGGAGATTTAGTGTAGTATAATGTTGATAGAGGAGCAATAGCCATGGCCAAACTGCTAGGGGAGGATCAACTAGTTGTCACTAATAGTCAAATTGATTTACAACTATGGGTGGGAAAGGTGCATGATATTACCGTTATCCTTGTAGGAATTATCATGGGGCCATTGATGCCCGATAGGTTCTCATGGTAGTTTCATGTTGGATGGGGTGTCGTCATAGATAGCATGATGATTCATTGTACCATTTATGCATGGGGATCCTGTGTGTTAGCACATTTATATCACGACATGTATTAGGTCTGTTATAGAGGGGCCACTAACATTTTGATAGGTTCCACCTTGCTTCACGTCTAGGCCTAGGAGCATATAGCAATTACACGGCTAGAGAGCATTGGGGATAGAGAGGACAATGATCCTTACTCTTATAGATACTTTTTTTTTACTCAAATAATTTTTAGTATTCTTCTTCTTATACTTTTTGCTCTCTACATTTTTATGTTAAACTGTAAAATGTCAATAGTTAAGTAGAAAGTAGGTCCCTTTCATTTTTTGACTATTCATCAGATCTTTATCCGCATAGGATGCCAACGTGTCCTTGAGACTCTAGCATGATGTGTTGGATTCTAGTTCCCACGTTGCCATCCTCAAATAGTGAGTTGTTTGGCGTACAGTTTGAAACCCCTGTGATCAACTCACCTAATCCTAGAAACATCTATTTTAAACACAAGGGAAACAAAGTTTTGTTTTCCCTTCCCTTTTGGCCATGTCTTCCCCCTTTCCAATTTGTTAGTCAACCTGAGGTAGTTTAGGGCAATCTGTTCCTTAGGGCTCTCTTGTGACCTAGAATCATGAGGGTGACAAATCCCCCTACTCTAGATATCCAATACCTTAGAATCCTTGGTTTGCATAAATAAGGATGTGTTCAAGGATTCCTTGTTCATGAATGCCTAATCCTTTTCCTTGACATTTTATGATTTAACACATTTAATTTGCAATGGGATATTTTTACTTTGAAAGAAAGATGCAAATGCATCATTATATGACTAGGTAATATTAGGATTTTCAAAGTATCTATTCACTAAGAAAATACCATTAGGTAAGGGTTTTTGGGTAAAATGGGTGTACTTTTGGCTCTTGGATGGGGTTTATGGGTGATTGAGAGGATTTTTATCCTTGGATTTGGTTAATGGAATCAACATGATAATTTTGACCTTGAGTTGGTTGTGGAAAATTTTGATCATACATTGAATAGGGATCTTGATGTTAATTTTATGATGTGGGTGCATTTACTTTAAGCTTAACATGACCTTTAATAATGATATTTGTATGTATATATTAAACTTCAAGTGTCAATAATTGGGATGCTATTACATTTATGAGGTTTATGGATCTTGGATTTATGGAAATAATGAAAGGGGTGGATGAAGTTCATTTAGCCTTTTATGTATATTGATTTGCAAAATATCCATGCTAGGGGTTTTTGGATGATCTTGGAATTCTAGTGCTTGTTTTGGTGTGGCATAACTCCCTAGATTTATGTTTTGATTCATTTCTAGTAGTCTTAGGATAAAATCCTTCATGGCTATGTTAAGTTGATTGGATTGATTAATTTTATTGGTTTGATTGGACTGGTTGATTTGATTAATTTTTAGCTTTGAAGGTTTGTTCGAGATGGAGGATTTTTGTGAGGAAGAGGGCATGAGATTATGGAGGGAGGATGTTGGTGAAGTTTCTAGAGTCTAACCTTTTATACCTGTCAATTGTGTTTACTTGAGCATTTTTTAAACCTTTCCTAAAGGAGATTCAAGGATTATGTTGATAGACAACTACATGTATGTTAATATGTAAGAAAGTAGGTGTTTGTGCATGGGTACATATGGATGTCATATGCTGCAAATTCTAGTTGTATTTGGCTAGATTAAATAATTAATAATTTAAGTGTGAAATAATGGAATGAAATAAACTTAGACAAACCTAGATTTTTTTCTCAAAGAAATTAAGTATTATCTGATTTTAAAATATTTGCATACAAATTTAAAACATAAAGCAAGTATTATTTGATTTTGAAATATTTGCATACAAATTTAAAACATAAAGAAAATATTTGCAAACAAATTTAAACCATGGAGCAATGAAAATGAAAAAATAAAAAAAATGCAAAGTAGGGTAAATTTTTGGTTTCTAGGGTTTAATGTTTGCAAGAAATTTGCAAAATAAAAAGCTAATTTAAAAAAAATATAGAAAAGGACCTAAATATATGTAAAAAAATACCAAAAAATGGAAAAAGTACAAAAAAAACCTAGTTGGAGGCATTTTGTTGTGACAAAGTGCTATTTGCACTCATGACCCTATTCTTTGTCATCGTGAGCTCTAGTAAAACTGAGATCACATGACATTTAAAAAAAAATTAATACCTTTACGAATAGGATCTCGTTTATTACAAAACAAGATCCTGTTTTGTAGTAAATGGGATCTTATTTTGTTGTAAATGGGATCCCATTTTATAATTATTGGCTCAAGATCCCACCACAAAATGGGATTTCGTTATGAATTTAGGCTCAGCGTCTTGAAGCATAACGAGATCCCATTTCACTTTGCCAGATTTAGTGTTTTTTCTAAGTCTGAAACTTACACTAGAAGTGGACTCATCTTCTTGCATTTACCCTATATTTTAATTGGTTTAAAAATCCATATTAAATGGTTGTTATGTCATGCATAAGTCATGATTTCTAAGTTGATATGCAAGGCTTTATGGTAGATTATATCAATGAGTATTGGGGTCGCCATACTTAG
>VDFB02288514.1:0-15761 GCA_007258455.2 Sequoia sempervirens
CAAAGTTTTGTTTTCCCTTCCTTTTTGGCCTATGTCTTCCCCCTTTCCAATTTGTTAGTCAACCTGAGGTAGTTTAGGGAAATCTGTTCCTTAGGGCTCTCTTGTGACCTAGAATCATGAGGGTGACAAATCCCCCTACTCTAGATATCCAATACCTTAGAATCCTTGGTTTGCATAAATAAGGATGTGTTCAAGGATTCCTTGTTCATGAATGCCTAATCCTTTTCCTTGACATTTTATGATTTGACACATTTAATTTGCAATGGGATATTTTTACTTTGAAAGAAAGATGCAAATGCATCATTATATGACTAGGTAATATTAGGATTTTCAAAGTATCTATTCACTAAGAAAATACCATTAGGTAAAGGTTTTTGGGTAAAATGGGTGTACTTTTGGCTCTTGGACGGGGTTTATGGGTGATTGAGAGGATTTTTATCCTTGGATTTGGTTAATGGGATCAACATGATAATTTTGACCTTGAGTTGGTTGTGGAAAATTTTGATCATACATTGAATAGGGATCTTGATGTTAATTTTATGATGTGGGTGCATTTACTTTAAGCTTAACATGACCTTTAATAATGTTATTTGTATGTATATATTAAACTTCAAGTGTCAATAATTGGGATGCTATTACATTTATGAGGTTTATGGATCTTGGATTTATGGAAATAATGAAAGGGGTGGATGAAGTTCATTTAGCCTTTTATGTATATTGATTTGCAAAATATCCATGCTAGGGGTTTTTGGATGATCTTGGAATTCTAGTGCTTGTTTTGGTGTGGCATAACTCCCTAGATTTATGTTTTGATTCATTTCTAGTAGTCTTAGGATAAAATCCTTCATGGCTATGTTAAGTTGATTGGATTGATTAATTTTATTGGTTTGATTGGACTGGTTGATTTGATTAATTTTTAGCTTTGAAGGTTTGTTCGAGATGGAGGATTTTTGTGAGGAAGAGGGCATGAGATTATGGAGGGAGGATGTTGGTGAAGTTTCTAGAGTCTAACCTTTTATACCTGTCAATTGTGTTTACTTGAGCATTTTTTAAACCTTTCCTAAAGGAGATTCAAGGATTATGTTGATAGACAACTACATGTATGTTAATATGTAAGAAAGTAGGTGTTTGTGCATGGGTACATATGGATGTCATATGCTGCAAATTCTAGTTGTATTTGGCTAGATTAAATAATTAATAATTTAAGTGTGAAATAATGGAATGAAATAAACTTAGACAAACCTAGATTTTTTTCTCAAAGAAATTAAGTATTATCTGATTTTAAAATATTTGCATACAAATTTAAAACATAAAGCAAGTATTATTTGATTTTGAAATATTTGCATACAAATTTAAAACATAAAGAAAATATTTGCAAACAAATTTAAACCATGGAGCAATGAAAATGAAAAAATAAAAAAAATGCAAAGTAGGGTAAATTTTTGGTTTCTAGGGTTTAATGTTTGCAAGAAATTTGCAAAATAAAAAGCTAATTTAAAAAAAATATAGAAAAGGACCTAAATATATGTAAAAAAATACCAAAAAATGGAAAAAGTACAAAAAAAACCTAGTTGGAGGCATTTTGTTGTGACAAAGTGCTATTTGCACTCATGACCCTATTCTTTGTCATCGTGAGCTCTAGTAAAACTGAGATCACATGACATTTAAAAAAAAATTAATACCTTTACGAATAGGATCTCGTTTATTACAAAACAAGATCCTGTTTTGTAGTAAATGGGATCTTATTTTGTTGTAAATGGGATCCCATTTTATAATTATTGGCTCAAGATCCCACCACAAAATGGGATTTCGTTATGAATTTAGGCTCAGCGTCTTGAAGCATAACGAGATCCCATTTCACTTTGCCAGATTTAGTGTTTTTTCTAAGTCTGAAACTTACACTAGAAGTGGACTCATCTTCTTGCATTTACCCTATATTTTAATTGGTTTAAAAATCCATATTAAATGGTTGTTATGTCATGCATAAGTCATGATTTCTAAGTTGATATGCAAGGCTTTATGGTAGATTATATCAATGAGTATTGGGGTCGCCATACTTAGGCACCACCATGTGCAGTTAACAAGTTATTATTGAAGCCACGTAGTGGCTGATCTTAGCATTTCTCAAACTCATTTAGTCATCATAAATAGAGGTGTGGTGATATTTTATGCATATGATCCTATTTTTCAATTTCCATGACTTGGTTTTAAGAGTAAATAAAGAGTTTGGAGCATGGAAATATAACTGCATATCATGTCATTCTCAAAGACTTTTTCTGAAGTCTCAATCTACACTTAAGAAAGAATTTAACATGCTAGTAAGTTGTGGCAATTGAGGAAGAGATTGAATTATTTTTTAAGACTCTTTCTAACTAAAATTTAATCACCATAGAACTGCATTTTTGAGTCGTGTATTTTGGTATGTATAGACTTAGTCCATATGCAAGTTGTGGCATTGAAAGGAGGTGAGTCGAGCCTCCAAAAGAGTCAACAACTGGCTATTTTTAAGCAAATCATTAATACCAAAAGGGGAGGTTGACTCATAAGTAGGATAAAACCATCATTTTTTGTTCATTTTGTTTACACACACAAAACAAGAGGAGAGATTTGGAAGAAGGAAGGGTGTGAGCTTTAGAAAAGAAAGTAGAGTTTTAAGATAGATCTTTTAGCTAGTTATTCACTTGCCATTGTGGAAATACAAAAGAAAAAGAGTTGAGCGTGAATCTTGAGAGGATAACATTAGTTGAGAAGCATTATTTCTACCTATTGAGTGTTGAATTTGAAAGGATAGCAGGTTCAAGTATGAAATTTCACAATTAGAAGCAAGAAGAATCAATTTTCAAAGTCGAATAATCTTTTCCACACATGTTTTAAATTCTTCTCCTCTTCTTGAATATGAAAAGATTTCTTCTATATTTTTGAATATGAATATGCTAGCATTCTATTCAAGTTTAATTGTTGTTTACAAACTTATGTGAATGCATGTTGAAATACGTAAAATATATATTATTTATGAATAATCATAAAGAGAATATAAGAGATAAAAAGAATTAGAATAACTAGCTAGTTAGATTGAATTATCCCACTTTTAGAAAAATGTTGGCAAAATCGAGCTAGTTTTATGGGAGATTGAGTTGAAATTTTTAGGGAGAGCTTGAAGAGAAAATTTAAGATTCTCTAAGCTAAGTTTACCAGATAAATCAGCTTCACTAATCAAATTAGCAAGACTTGTAGGATATGTGGAAATGGTATTCTTCCATCTAATAAGACAACAATGTTAGATATTATTATTGTCACAAGTTTATAATGTATATTCAAAGAAAGGGTCTGAAATATGATAGAGAAGATAAAGCCATTATTACTATTTGAAATATAAAAGTATTCCATGCTTGACCAAGAGTTATTAATAATATTTTTTGATTTGTAATCATGTATCTAGAATAGAGGACATTATGTTCTCGTTATAAACCAAAGGCCATAATGCTAGGAGATTTTAAGCTATAGAAGCCTAGATATCTCTCAATTAGAAAATACTCTCCATCTTGGATATAAAATTATCATACATTTAAATATGAGAATATATGTGTCATAGGGAAGGATAAATATATGAATATCTATATACATACAAATGATGGTACCTTATATAACTATGCAAAGAGTAACTTGGAAGAAACCTGTGAAGAATCTAGAGATTAGTCAGATGGTTCTCAGTTGAGTTTTCAAAAGTAAATAGATTAATATATTAAATTATTAATGGAAATTACTACAAATATAAGGTTTTATATTGAATCAGCTAAATGATATTTAATATCATGAATAACTAGATCAATTATGACATTCTAGAAGTACAAAACCATACTTGGTACAACATCGAAGAGTTGGAACCATCATTTAAGAAGAAGACAATTGTCTATTTATGTTCACTTCAAGATTAACTATATTTGGTATGGAGTTATTTAGGAACAAAACCATAAGAATCAACGTTGGACATCAAAAAAATTAATATGAAGAAGTAAACTTTAATTTACGTTTAATAATAGATTATTATACATATCAACATATTGTTAGTAGTTTTAGATTGAGACTAGGTGTGTCTAGTTGATGACCTTCTGTTGTTAGTATTAATTAATTGTGCATAAAATAGGAGAGTAGTTACTCATGGTTAAAACTAAGGACTTAGATAAGAGGCAGTTTCCTAGACCCATAATTTTGTAAGAATGTAACTTAGGTATTCAAGTCAGAAAAGTATAACCAGTCAAGTCGTTTACTGACTAAGTAAGAAAGAACTCGAATAAGAGGTAGTTGCCTAGACCAGAATGTTGTGAGAATGTAACATGGGTATTCGAGTTAGATGTGTTAAACTTAGTTAGTTGAATAATTAACACTAGTAAACTCATCACTATTGAAAGATAATCTATTTGAGTTATTTAACCTTTGGCGCAAACCAAAACTAGAGTTAACCATAGGTTAATAAGATTTCCAAGTCAAGTTAGAGGTGGGTGAACTTATGACATTGCTTCCTTAGAAAGTGGATGATTATATATATCAAAACTTTGGCCAAAGTAAGTGTAAAAGTCTCTACTTGCACTTGTCGATTCATTATGCTCCAGGGTTGCATAAATTTTTCAATAGCATTGAATGTATAGCTAGAAGGTATCCATAGTTGTATGTCTATACTTGTTATGTAGGACACAACACCTGATACTCATATGGAAATAATAGAGGTTCCTATACTAAACTCTTCATTGAAGGGTAGGGTCACTTCTAGTTGGAAGGTGTGTGGGGGACTACTGGTCTACGGTTAGATGTAAAGCACTTGTGTGATCCTCTCCATCTTGCAAATGGCATGCCGAGGCTTGTGAAATAGAAGAGAAATCCATATAAGAATATTGCAACCTTGTTCTCATTGCATATTGTGAAAATGTTTATTTTTTAATCATGAATTTTATATACAAATGGTATTTGAAAATATGTGTTTCATTTATAGTCTTTGTTATGTTATTTCAATTATGAAATGTTATGTGATTCCTTTAATGTGCAATGCAAATTTTGTTATTAGAATTTTTTTTTTTTATCTTCATATTATGAAGACATTGAGTTATTTACTTCATGTATTAAAACCTAGGAGAAAACTATAAGAGTATGGTTAGAGATGTTACATATGCTATTAGAGCTATTAGGTTCAACACATGGACCTATGAGCTCATTACATAAGTTTTTCTTCAAACATTATCAGAAGCTAATGTTTGAAATTTTCTTATGCCATAATGGTGGGAAAAAGAAGAACAAGGAAAATATTAAGGAAGTCAATTTCCCAAAACTTATCTAATCTTAGAACCAAGGAAGAGTCATCCACGTGTCTTTTCTTAATCTCCACACTACCTCCAAAGATATTTAATCAATCATATCTAAAACTCCATTTCTTTGCATAATCCATGCCCCCCACTCTCCTTTCACGTTTCATTTTTAAATTATTTAATAATTTTTCATATATAATTTTCTACTCAAGTTCTTTAATTGGAGTACACATTTGAACTCATTAAATTTTGCATGATTCCATGCAATTAAATTTCGTAGATTAATTTATACTTTCTTTAATTATTTTTTAATTATTTTTTTATTATTCATGTGAAGTTTTAATTTCTCAAGTTTTTAATATTAACTAATTTCTAGAATAACAATAATATCTTATTATAAAAACAAAAGTGATTCTCTACCTGAAGTATAATATTAACCTTCTCAATTCATTTAATTCAATTACAAAAATAAAATAAAATTTTTGCATGACATGGAGAAGCAATTTTGATCAAAACAAGGCATATTTAAATATCTTTAATTAAATAAATTTTGTTTTTGTTTATTTGACTAACCATGTTTTAATGCATATTTACTAATTTTCTTCATTTTCAAGCAATCATAGAGCATACAATCACAAAATATTCTTGGCCATACTGTATACAAAATGTGAAACATATGAACCAATGTGGTGTGTGCAAGATTTTCATCATACCCATCTATGTTAATTAGCTAAACAACCCTACCTCAACCATGTTCTCATCTTCAACATGCACTTGCACATACTTGGACTTAAATTTTCATCAATAGTGTTACCACATAAACCATAATAAAAGTGAACCATGTGCATTATGATGAGTCCATATATTAATTCATTTTTACATCTTTTATGCTTGTTTCTATGAAATTACCAGGACATTTATCCTATACATGTTAATATAATATGTTATCTTTTATGTTTTAAATGCAAAAACTGAACCTAGTTAAGTATATGGAAATATAATTATGATGTGATGGTTAATGCATGATTTATGTGTGAATATGTATGAACTGTGATTGGTTATCTATGCTTAGTCATGGTTGTTAGTATTTTGTATATGTTTTGTGAATTAACCCCTTGTAGCCAGATGAGGCATCGTAGCCCACAACAATGACTACACCTACCCACAACCAAAGGAGTTCCTATGATAACGAAAAAAGGGATGTTCTTGAATAAACTGAACACAGTGACTACGACATGGAGGCGTTCGATGAAGAGGATAGTGCATCATTATGAAATTCAATAAAGACGTTGAAGAAAGAAGACCCCTATTACAATTGAGATTCTAAACATAACTAATTTTGAGTGTTCCTTGTTCCAAACTATTATAACAGAGTGACAATCCAATTTGGACTCTTCTTCTTTTCTAGTTGCATTTAGAGATAACTGAATCTTTGTCAACCTCTGAAATCTAGGGAGTGGGCATTAAAGGTTTTAGTTTAGAGTTATGTTTTGAATAAGCTCCTCGTGCCTATATGTACAACATGTTCGATTCTTAAGTTAGCTAGTCAATTTTCTAGTTAACCAATTTTTAGCAGTTATCAAAAACTTCTAGTTTTTAGTTGTTATATAGACTATGTTTATTTTGCAATTAAGATTTCATGAATAAGATCTTTCATCAAAATCTTATGTGATATTTTGGATTTGTGCAATGAATGAATTTGAGTTATCATGACTCTGTTGATCTAAAAATTTAGATTTGGTTTTAGATTAGTGGAGACAACTACTTGAGCAAGGGCCACTCAAGGTAAATGTTCACTCCTTTCTTTTTAGTTTCAATTTTTTTTAGTAGTTACTTCATAAATTTAGTTTGTGTTAAATAGATTCTTTGTGTTTCATTCATTGATGAATGCATGAATAATTCCTATTTCAAAATCATATTGTAATTACTAGAGTTTGTTGTACTCTAGAGTATAACATAGGTTTAATCATTAGTTCAGTTAATTCCTAGAATTTACTTTTGGACAATAGTTAGCTACAATCTTATATTGTAGGTACCTATAGCCTTAGAGACAACTTTACTTTCTTTACTATTTATAATTTTCCAACAAGTGTAATATCTTTACTAGAATGATTTAGGTAGTTTTCAGTCTTTGAAAGCACATATAGTGCCAGTACCATCACAAGACTACTAGCCTTGGTTGATAATTTAATGAAGGTCTTCTAACTATTAAGTGAATTGTTCACCTAGGTTTTTCCTCTGAATTGTGTGATTGCCACAAAGTTTACTAGAAACTGTAGGGACTTTACATTTTTGGCACCTGCTTGGGGATGGTGCTACTTTCAAAGATTAGTTTCTTTCATTTCCAAGCTTTCCTAGTTTAGAATTTTCTTTCAGTATTAGGATTGTTAGGTTTAATCTTAAAATACCAAAGCATTTATCTAACATTGTACAAGATCCATTGCTATTCAAAGTCATATCTATTGTATGCAGAGGTAGAGAGACTCTTTGGGAAGATTTCTCCCCTCAAACCAACAAGCTAGAGCAGATATTGGTGACTACATTGATCAGAGTGAGGGTACTACTGAAGAAGAATCTTCCCTTTCACAAACTTCTAGTGAAAAAACATAGGGGACCTTCCAAACAATGGGTGATGTAGTGATGGATGATCCACCATAACATGCAAATTTTGAATTTCCAATTTCCAACCAAGAAAGGGCTACTGTGTTGAAGAATATACATCCTTCAGCATTACCATTATTATATGGTTTGGTAACTGAAGATCTAGACACATTTTTGTTCAAGTTTGATGTCCTATGTAGGGGCTAAGATTACACAACTGATGCTCATAGGTTCAAGCTATTTCCTGCCACTCTAAAAGATGTTGCCTTGAGATTGTTTATGAGACTATGAAAAGATTTTGTTCTAGATTGGGACACCATGAAAACAAAATTCTTGAAGAAATACCAAGATTATTTCAGAGGAGTTGATAAGATAAGAGATGATAGTTTTAGAATGACTCAAAAAGAGGATGAACCATTAGAAGATTATGTAGAAAGGTTTCAATTTTTCTTGAGGAAAAACCCACATAATAAGCTCTCAGAATAATCCTTGAAGCTTGTGTTCTTAAGAGGAGTCAATGAAGATTGCATGGATGCCCTCAGTCTTATTGGGGTAGGGGATGTGTCTCAATTACCCTTTGAAGATATATCCAAGGTCTATGTAAACTATTCTAGGACCTTTACTAAAAGATCAAGGGGAGAAAGAACATCCACCACTAGCAAGACATCTAATGGGGTTTCAAGTGTGGATTTAAGTAACCTACCATCCAAAATGAAGGAGGATATCATAAGTCATCTAGCTACTTAGTTTGACACTCTAAATATAAAGAAGAAGTGTGAAGAGGTTGAAGCCAATGCTCATCGAATAATCAGCCTCTAATTGTAGACAAAGGAAAGAAAACTACAAATGTAAAGGGTAGCTAGTATTACAAAAGACACATAAGAGGAAACACATTTTCAACCACTTGAAGGAGAGGATGGAAAACTATTTTAAATTTCACAAAGGAGGCCATGACAACCAAGACAAGGTATGCCACAAGACCCTCTAAATTTTAATACATCTTTTCCAATTGGTAATCAAAATTTCTCTACTTGGAATTATCAACCCTAGCTAAATTAAAAAAAGCAATGGAAAAACACCTCAGTAATAGAAAAAACCTCAGAAAAATTGGAACCAACAACAACCAAATGCGTGACCACAAATTTTTTTTCAAGGTGCTAATTATAATCCTCAATGGCCATTGTAGTAAAATCAGTGGCAATCATAATGGAAAAAAGGACAATAGTGGCAGCAATAAAATATGAATTACCAATAGCTCCTTTGCTATCTTATCAACCACAACAATAGGCCATTATGCCTAATCTACCAAACAAAACATCTCAACCACCCAGAGCACCTCAATTACCTATCTAGACTGCACCTAACACTAACAACAAGCTTGTCCAACATAATTATACTAAAGAGGCTATGTGATACCCCACTTATGGGGTAGAGGTGAGTGATGTCCACCTTAGATCAAGCAAAACACTAGTTGGAACTTCATCACCTCAAATCACTAAGATGGAGGATGAGGAATCCACAACTGAAGCTTCAAACAATTCACCTCTAGAACCTAGGTCAAATTCCCCTCATCCAGGCTATCAAGGATATCCCAATCTATACTAAGACAACAAGAGACCTATGTCTTAAGAAACTAGGGATACAAAAGAAAGAACCTCAAATAGTTCATGTCTTAGGGAACCTTGTTGATATTATGCTAGGGAATATAACTATCCCTAAATACACAAACCCTAGAATTCTAGTAGTGGATGCTAAGATTAATGAGACCCTTATAAAAAAATACCTTGATTAACTTAGGGGAAACAATTAATGTCATGACTAAGGAGACAATGAAACTACTTTAGTTAGCTAACCCGAGACCTACACCAACTATTTTATAGTTGGAAGATAGATCAATAGTAAAGCCTGAGGGGATCATTGAGGGCTTAGTCATTGCCTTACATTCATGGGAGTATCCTACAAATTTTATAGTCTTGTAGCCCAAGGTCAACCTTGTAGGATATCCACTTATTTTTGGCAGACCATGGTTAGCTACAGCTAATGCATTCATAGGTTGTAGTTTTGGGAACATGATAATATCCAACGGGGCTATAACCAAGAATTTGGTTCTCTATCCACTAACACAATCCCATGAAAACCTAAAGTAGACTATATGGCCTACCTTGGATGAAGAAGATCATTATTCTCTGCAAACTCCCATGACAATAGAATGAAAAATCTTGTTAGTAATCCAAGATGAGGATTATTTAATTAACCACATCATACCAAAAAACTGTGTTAGGGACCCCCAACAACAAGACTATCTTTCATGTCTGCAAGATCCACTGTAGAACATTATACCTACAAATTCATCTAAAGAGGTGTCCCAACTATTTCGTTCCCTTTTACCACAACAATTCATTCCTAGCATTAGTGGCCTTGATCTCTCATTTGTGCAATCATAATCCAAAACATGGGAAATTATGCTAGGTAAAACCTTGAATATCAATAATGGGTTAATTGAAGAACAACAAAATTCCCTGAACATTGTGTTGCAGACACACATAGTAGCCTTTGCATGGTACTACCATGATATGAAATGGATTGATCCAAAAATTTGTATGTATTGGATCTACATAAATGTTGGTTTCAAGCCCATTAGACAACCTCAAAGGAGAATGAACCCCACTTTAAGAGAAATAGTTAAGACTGAGTTGCAAAATCTACTTGATACAAGTTTCATTTATCCCATTTTTGATAGCCAATGGGTGTCACCATTAGTAATTGTTCCTAAGAAAGGAGGAAAATGGAGGGTATGTGTAGAATATAGGGAGATAAATAAAAAAACTAGAAAGGATCACTTCCCCCTACCTTTCATTGACCAAGTTCTTTATTCCTTAGCAGGGAAAAAATACTTCTCTTTCCTAGATGGGTTTAGTGGCTATAACTAGATAAAGATAGCTCTTGAGGACTGGGATAAGACTAAATTTACATACCCTTGGGGTACCTATTCCTATTTTGTTTTTCCCTTTGGAGTATGTAATACCCCAACAACTTTTCAAAGGGCGGTACTAAGTATCTTTTTCAGACTATGCTCATGATTCCATAGAAATCTACATGGATGACTTCACTACTTATGGAGACACTTATGAAGATGCACTCAACAATCTAGAAAAGGTTTTGAAAAGGTGTAAGGAGCATAACCTATCATCAAGTCATAAAAAATGTTTCATGATGATGACTCAAGGGATTTTTCTAGGACACTTTATCTCAAGTGAAGGAATTCAAGTGGATCCCAACAAGATTGAGATCATTTCTACACTTTATGTGCCGCAAAAGAAAAAAGATGTTAGGAGATTTTTGGGACATGTAGGCTACTATAGGAGATTCATTCAAGATTTTAGTAAACTTACAACACCCTTATATGCCCTCACCAAATACATAGAATTTGAATGGACTGTAGAATGTCGACGTTCGTTTACAACACTTAAGACAACTTTGACATAAGCTCCTATCTTAAGAGGTCCACATTGGACACTATCTTTCTATATGCACACTGATGCTTCAAATTTTTCTATTTGATTAATCTTGGGAAAAAAGGAAGGCAACAAGGAATATGCAATCTACTATATTAAAAAAGCATTACAATGAGTTGAACTTAACTACACTATCACAGAGAAAGAGACGTTGGTAGTTGTTTATGCTATCAACAAGTTTAGACATTATATTATTTTTTATCAAGTCTTCATCCACACAGATCATACACAATACCTAATGAACAAACCTATAGTTGGGGGGAGACTAGTCAGATGACTTCTCTTGCTACAAAAGTTTGATATAACAATAGTGGATAAGCTAGGGAAAGCTAATGTGGTGGAAAATTTTCTATCAAGATTGCCTACACAAATAGAAGAAGGTGTTGTGGATGACTTTTCTAGATGAGAATTTATTTTATCTTACTGTTCACACACCATGGTTTACTGATATTACAAATTACTTAGTGGTAGAGAAAATACCATCACATTTCTCTCCTAGAGAAAAGAGACAGTTGGTGCATAAAATATTTCCATATTCTTGGGTAGCTAGTTACTTATTCTACATTGTCCTAGATAATATCATGAGATGATGCATAAGAGAAGATGAGGTATTTGAAATTCTAAAAGCTTTCCATGATGAGCCCTGTGAGGGTCATTTTGTAGCCAAAAGGACAATATTTAAGATCTTGACAATAGGTTACTATTGGCCAATTCTCCACAAGGATTTAGTGAAGTATACCAGGAGTTGTGATAGATGTCAAAGAATGGGAAAACCAAAAAGGATAGATGAAATTACTTTGCAGCCATAGATAACACTATCACCATTTGAAAATGGGGGATTGACTTTATTGGTCCAATTTCACCAGCCTCTAATAACAAAGAGTTTATTTTGGTTTATACAGATTATTTGACAAAATGGGTTGAAGTCAAGGCATTACAATTTACAAGAGATGGAAATGTAGCTAAGTTCTTGTATGAAGATATCTTTACCAAGTATGGAGTACCTAGAGAGATTTTCACTGATCAAGGTCCTTAGTTTACTTATGACCTTATTTATCAATTGGTTAAAAAATATTCAATAAGACATAGAAAGTCAACACCTTATCATCCCCAAGCCAATGGGCAGGTGGAGGTTACAAACAAAGAGATTGAGAATATTTTGACCAAAACAATACAATTTCATAGGAAGGAATGGGCATCAAGATTACCTGAAGTAGTGTGGGCTTACAGATTAACATGGAAAAAACTATAAAATTCACACCTTATGAACTAATCTATGGGAAAACATTAGTTTTGTTGATAGAGTTTGAGTACAAGACACTTAGGACAACAATGGATTTAGGGATTAATTTAATAGAAGAACAAAAAGAAAGGTTACACAATCTAAATGGATTGGATGAAATTAGAATGGAAGCCATGCATCATATATAGATCATTCAAAAATAGAGGACTAAATGGCATAATCAGTTCATAAAGGCCAAAGAGTTCATTGTAGGTGATTGGGCTTTAATATACGATTCCAAGTACAAAGACCACAAGGGTAAGTTACAATCAAGATGGTTGGGACCCTATGAAATTCAACAAGTATTTCCAATGGAGCAGTCAAGTTACAAACTATAGTTGTAGTTAGATTTACATTGTTGGTGAACAAACACAGATTGAAGATATATAAACAACCAGCTTAGAGAGATGTTTTTCTTCTATCCTTAATGCATCTATATGGTCATTACAATGGTACAAATATAAAAAATCTATCACAAGATAACATCTCAATAGTAGACACTATTGATTCTCACAATGCCTCAATAGATGACCTACATACTTCATCTCTTGAGGTTACTCAGGTATAAATTACTATCTCACATTTATATGCACACACAACACAGTTAATATGATTCACGATCTTCTTCCACAAATGCTTTATACTACTGAAGGGACCTGTAGCTTAATGTATTAAAGCTACTATAATCCAGTTTGGGCCCTATTGCAGTAGGGACCTGTAGCTTAATACATATGAGTTGTCATAGTTTAGTTTGGGACCTGTTGCAAAAGGTACCCACAAATTTATCAATCAGAGCATTTAAAAATTTGTGCTACTTTATTTGCAATTCATCACCTTTCATTTCACTTTTTCTCACACATGAAAATTAATCCTATTATATTAAGTACATGCAACATGCTCATTCCATTCAACGTTGCCAATTCAAATTTTACACATTCAAAATGTCACTTCATATCCCATCATTCACACATTTTGCTTCATTTCATTACACGTGCTACCCTGTCATTCATTTAAACCGTACATTGCAATTAACTCTTGTCAAATCAATATCATACCGTGGATACTCTTCAATTAGCCTCATAGGTGCAACGTTATGTTAATCACATCCGATAGGTACACATACTACACTTTCATGATTATTATAGATTTCCAAAGCTTTCATTATATTTACATTAAATTTTGCATGTTATCTACTCATTACATTTATTTCCATACTTTCCTATCATACCCTTTGCCTATCACCCATGATTTGAAGTGAGGTCATTTCAAAATTTAAGTTGGGGGGTAATATATAAGGTCATTTTTCTTCGCCACCAAGAGCTAAATTCAAAAACAAACATACAAACCATTTTTCCTTAATAATTTTTGCACCTGCAACCTTTTGATGTCAATTTAGTGGTCAATTCCCTAGATTTTGAGCTAATTTGAACCTAATTTAAGCTGAATTAAGATGATACAAAGGAGAAAGGGATGTAACAGTTGCAGTTGCAGTGCAAGTACAGTGGAAAAGTACATGTGAGTGTAGCAGAACAAAGAGGGTTTGAAGGTGGATGAATGGAAATTAAGCTAAATTTCTAGAATCATTGAGTAGAGGCAGAGTACTTCACCATGGGAGGTGACATTATTTGAAGGGAGCCATCAAACCAAAAAAAACTATTGGAGGAAACATTATGTCTGACCATTTTCACAAGGGCTGGATGGTTGGACTACATCCTAAAATTGATAGAGTACAATGAGGAAATGATAAGGAAATTTGTAGCCACATTAGAATTTGATGAGGCCACAATCAAGGGGTTGAAAGTGGATACTTCAGAGGTCGCAATTGTATAAGTGTCTAGTCAACCGATGGTTGGAGTTGAATTCCCTATTTGAACAAATGCCATTGCAGCTAGGGATGAGTTCAGAGAGCCAAGGGAGAACCTTGATTCCTCATCACAAGGTACTAAGAGACTATCATTGTCATGGGTATGGACCTCTTGTGCTTCTTATATGATTAAGTACATTACATGTGATGGTAGGCTATCTCTTCTGTATACTGTTCATTTTAAGTTGTTAAGTCATCTCCATAAAAATCTATTGGTTAATGTGCCCAATTATCTTTACAATTTTCTCAAAAGAATGGGGTTCAAATACCAGAGGAAGCAAAATGATTCAACCTTATCACATTATTATCTAATAACCTTGTTAGTAAAAAGGAGTCTTAGGATTCAACACCCCTAGGTGTCTTGGGAGAATTTTGTAAAATGTCAAGACATTAATCATAACCTTGAGAAACCTCCAGTGTTAGAGGCCCTAGAATCACTTGTTGCATCTATAAGAGAAACCCTCTTGCTTCACCTGTGGCTCCACCTACCTGCATCCAAGGTGAACTTGAGGAACATGTGCAAGTTTACCACATGCAACCTATAGCCAGTTTGCAGCAAAAAGGACTCCATCTTCCTCTAAAACACCTAAGACCAAGAAAAAGAGAGATAGTTCAACCACACTTTCCAAGGTACAAAAGAAAAATAAAGTTGTAAAGGAAAGAAAATCTACCCCACCTAGGAATTTAGGTCGTTTGAAGAAGAAAGGTGTTATGGGAGGAAGTGTAGAGAAACAAGAAGAGGAAACATGAGGAAAAGGACAACAAGAAGATGATGCTATGATGGTTGAAACTGATTTAGAAATGAAGGGAATTTTCTTTGAGAGTGTACATGTTCCTGTAAAGAGAAAGTGGTATATATCTACCACCTTTGAGTCAAATTCAGAGGATGTATTTGTTGCCAATAAATAATGAGGGTTATGACTATACAATGAGTTGTGATGAGTAGTTTATAAAGCATGAGGAATTTTTTTGGAGGAAAAAATGTTAAGGAGTTACAAGAAGCTTTAGAATGGATTAACTAGCTAGAGGAATTGGTATAGAGGAACAAGGAAAGAGAAATAATAATACAGGAGTTGGAGGAGAAACTACAAACATATGGATATGGGAAAAAATTAGACCTATTAACACAACTTTCCATAGTTAAAATAGGGAGTAGAGAGCTTGCAACTGAAAATAAAAGACCCCCTAATACAAAAACCTCG
>VDFB02288515.1:0-65075 GCA_007258455.2 Sequoia sempervirens
GAGTACAATGAGCATACAGGAATAAGTTTGAGTACAATAGAATATACATGAATATAATACATCATTAGAAAAGTAATTATAGAAGAGGGGATGACTCCAATGGTGCTCCAATAACCTATACACTGGTCCCCAATGGCGGTGGCAACACTTCCCTACCATGTTGACTCAAAAGAGGCCATCCCACTATGCTCAGAGATAGTCAAGAGGCCCAAATAGAGGTAGCAATACAAAGGAAAGGTAAGGCCAATGCTCACATCAATCACGGAGCAAACATGGAAGGCAATGCACACCATCAAATTCACAACAAGAAATGCTCATCCAAATCAAGACGGGTACCACTCATGTCAACCAAGGGCTAGATAATAGAGTGCATATTAGATGGAGTGTCATCATGTGTGCTTGAAGGGATGGCACCACATGGAATCAATTACACGTCTCATAGGGACGAGGAGACTCAATCATGCCCGAATCCACGCCCAGCAGACGGATGACTCAACATCCCGCAGACGGATGGGCCTTCTCGAGTGCATCTTAGCCTTCACAAGCGCTCAAGGCCATGCACGAGGACTCATTATATTATTAGTGTTTTACCCCACTAATTTTATTTAGTTATCACTTGTTTACTCTAACTCTTCTACTAGTTCCCCTGGCAGCCACTTGCGGGCCCATAGAGAGCCACTTCATATGACCACTTTATTATTTAGACCTATGCTCATCTCGTTTAACCAAACAAGGAAACCAAAGAATACTCGAAATACAGGAAGGGCCAAAAAATTTATCTCAAAGAAACCAATTAAAGGCAGCCAACTAACACTGCTGCAACACACACATTTAATGGCTGCAAATTTGAAAGAGAAGAAAGCATAGAAAATAAGTGAAAATTCAAAGTGCCCAGATCATGAATCTAAGCCCGACCCAGTTCATATTTGGGTGATTCAAGTCAAAATCCACATTTTATTTTTGATATTAGGGCCAAAATTGAGAGTTGTTTAGAAAAAACGTCATTTTTCAAACTAGACAAGCAAAAAGCACAGAAAAATAAAAGTGCCCAAATTTCAAATTCACAAAACCCAGTTGAGGTAGTGGCATTCCAACATGAAATTCACCCTCAATTTTCATTTTTATCAAGAGGGTAACGAGCAACAATAGAAAACACAATTTTTCACACAAATTGGGCAAATAGAAACATACATAAAGAGCCCAAAACAGATTTCTTTCATGAACCCATTCCAAGTTGCTAGAGTCCTACAAATTCTATCACACACAATAAACCCACACAGCAGCAATCACCAATAAAAAAATCCAACATCCATTTTCAACAAAACAAAACAAAGACATGGAAGATTTCATCAAATGTTCATGGGACAGCAACAACCCAGATCAACAAGAAAATTTACCAGCCAAGCATCAAAGGAAACCCACAGAAAATTACCTTGAATTGCCCCAAAATCGAAATGGTGAATTTTCTCAAAGGAGAAGGCATGACCAAGCTCCAAAAATAGACAAAAGAAAGAACTGGTAGGCTGGTTTCAATGATCTGCCACCCACAAAATCTCCACAACAATCTTTCACAATCTCCCCAACTTAGTTACCCAAAATGATGGGGGTTTCTTCATCCATGCAAAAACAACCATTTTCTTCTTTTCAAAAATAAAAAATCCCTTTAAAAACAAAGCTCTCTTTTCTTTTTATATTTT
This sequence comes from Sequoia sempervirens, assembly GCA_007258455.2. Lineage (NCBI taxonomy): Eukaryota > Viridiplantae > Streptophyta > Pinopsida > Cupressales > Cupressaceae > Sequoia > Sequoia sempervirens. Next base: position 1,698 of record VDFB02288515.1, read on the forward strand.
TCCAAAACCACAAAAGGAAATTAAGCATTTTTATTTTATTTTTTTAAATTATGCATTAAAGCTCCCCCAAAAGGAACAACTAATAAAGATCACAAAATAAGCAATATTAAATACGCATGAAATAATAATAAAAACCAAAACCCAATACCTCAATGAGACAAGCAGGCAAGTCACATAAGGGAGAAGGGTGCTCCAGAAGTTACCGTTAGGTAACCGGATCGAAGACAACACTACGAAACACTGCACTAACAGGGTACAGTGACAAGGGTAGGGGATATTGGCTGTGACTATCTCCAGTAACCACCATCGGGGAATGAGAGTACGCTCAGGCCTATAAATTTAGGTGGAGTTGATACTTAGTACCTGCATCACTCCAATTAAACGTTAAAGTACATGTGCATGAATCATATATCATATATCTAAAGCAGCCTCAACCATCAGGAAAAAGAATCGTAATATCATAAGCCTCTCGGTTACAAGTGTTATGATATCATCTTTTTCCTATCCATAATCATACAAAAGCAAGGACAATGATGTATACATAAAATATGAGCATGTAATCTAGCATAATATCTAACCATGTAAACATGAAATCCAGCATGAACAATAATCATGTCAACAACATAACAACATATAAACATGTAAGCATGTTAACATGTAATCCAGCATAACAATCACAGAATTACACCTCCCAGGTGTCAATACAAAACAATGAAGGGACGAATGGAGTAAATACAGAATATACAATCATCAGAATCCATCAAGGAAAGACCACAACAAAATACAAACATGGGGGTTGTTACAGTGGTTAGGTGACAAATAAAAAAGAGGGCTTGCTTTTATAGAAATCCCAATTCAAATGAAGGGATAGGATTAAAAGATGAGGGATCATGATTAATGGATAAGGTTAATTGAGACAAGAAGAGATAAGGATGGAGATGAATGGACCAAAACTCAAGAAAGTGTTGAGATTTAGGGCTTAGCCAAGAAGAAATTCAAATTAAATAATGACAATTATTTAATTTAAATGAGGGAAAATGAATAATTAAATAATTACAAGTAATTATTTGACTATATAAGAAAGGCGGAGTGTAAAAATATTAAATAATTAAAAATAATTATTTAATTATGGAGATAAGAAAATGAAAAATAATTAAATAAATATAATTTATTTAATTATTGAAGAGAAAAGGCTAATGAATAATTATTTAATTAAAATCATTATTTAATTATAAAGAAAAGTGGGAATAAATAATTAAATAAATAATAATTTAATTAATTATGGATAGAAAAGGTAAATCAATAATGTAATTTAAATAAAATTGATATTTAATTAAATTAATCAAAGGAGGAAAGGGGATAAAATGAATTAATTAAATAATTAAAAAAAATTATTTAATAGGAGAAAATGACATTAGAGAATAATTAAATTATTTAATTATTTAATTATACAAGGAAGAAGATGAATTGGTGATAAAATGTTTCTCGCAGACACAGGGCACTCCGGACTATGGTTTTTGGTATCCTAAGGATACTAACTTCTTGTTGAGTGCATAAACTGATACAAATTGGGCAAGTTACATGGATGATAGAAGAAGTACAAGTGGAGGTGCTTTCTTTCTTGGAAGTAGATTGGTTTCATGGTTGAGTAAGAAGCAAGACTTTGTGTCATTATATAAGTTGTAGAGGCAAAGTACATTGCAGTGGCATCTTGCTGCACATAGGTGTTGTGGATGAAGCAAACATTGAAGGATATCAGAATATCATATGAACCTATATCTATTAATACAAGTGCGATAAATATACCAAAGATTCCAGTGATGCATTCAAGAAGAAAGCATATCTCAATTTGGTATCACTTTGTAAGAGAAAAGGTTGAAAAAAATGAGGTGAAGATAGAGTATGTGCCTACAAAGGATCAAGTTGTAGATATTTTTACAAAGGCTCTTTCTAAAGATACATTTGAGTATCTCTGACACAAGCTAGGGGTTACTACCCATCCTTTCAAATAGATGCATAAAAATATGCATCAATCTGGTGGATCAATTCAAGATTTATTCTTTTGTTCTAGACTAATGGCAACTACCTCTTAAGGGGAGTAGGTAGTAGTGGTTACTAGTTAGTGTAGTTTGCTTGCTAGTGTTGCAAGTGGTGTATGCAGATGTCAAAAGGGAAAGCAGAAAAATAAAAAATTCTATGTAGATGATGTGTGAAAGGTGTAGGTGTTTCCCTTTGAATGTTGTCAAAGGGGGAGAGAAAAATAATTCAATACAGGAAAGAGAGTTGGATGTGTCTATAGCCCTTTTCTATTTATGTAAAAGGGGGAGAAATTTGGTTGAAAACCATAGTGTAGAATAGAATATGGTTTGAAGACCATAGGGGGTAGAGAGTGTTCAAGAGCAAGAGAATGAGAATATGAAGAGTGGTATTTTCCTCAGTTAGGGGGAGTGTTGCTTGTTGTTGCTTATTGTAGAGTTACTATTGGTTGCTTTTGTTATTGACATTTTTTTAGAAAGCGGGTGTTGCCATCAATGACAAAGGGGGATATTGTTGAAAGCTTGAGTTGTTTGTGAGTTTTTTGGTTGTTGTTAGTGATGTCAACCCCTTGTATGACTTGAGAATTTTATAATTTTGTTGGTGTTGATGATGTCAACCCCTATCATTGGATTTGTTGGAAATCTAGAGTTGTTGGTATTGATGTCTTACTTTAGTATAGTTGCAAAAGTTGTGTTTGATGAGATTGTTAGTAGCATGGATGTGTTATGGTTAATAAGAAGTGTTATATATATTGTATATGTGTTGTAGATATGTTAGTAGTGTTTCCGATGCAATTGGTTCATTCGGTTTCTAAGTGATTTTGAGAAAATTTGAATAAAAGAGAGTTTACTGTGACAAAGTGGTGTTCAGTGTTCTGATCCACATTTCTTCATTGTTGAAGATATGCCTGCAAGGTTTGTATATAATGATTAGATGTTTTGAAAGGTTTTATATCCAGAGTTTCATGTTTTGGATCATTCTACAATGGAAGATGTGTTTGACAATATGTTTGTCTGATGAAACAGTGTGTCTGGGAGAGATGAGATTACTCCATATTTCTACTCATTGAAGGTTCTTATCTTGTAGATTTGGGAATATTCTTAAATATTTTTTATCCACCTTCCCTTGAATTTTTAGGTTTTGTGGTGTTCCCCAAGGTTGTTTCATGTGTTGGATATATGTGCTAGTGCTTCTAGTTGCACATAATAAAGGTGTTTTTAAGTTTCAAGTGGTTGTAGTAGCAATGGAGAATATTTTGATGTGGAATATTTTGAGATATTTTGGAATGTTTTTGTGTGGTCCATGAGATTTTTTTGGACCTGGAGAGGCATGCTTGTGATCACTTATTAGTTTTAGTGTAGGTTTGGCCAACTTGGCATGCTAGCGCTACTTGTGGAGGAAGATTGTTAATTGAGGAAGTGTTGAGAAGTATTTCATTGTAGATTTGGGTCCCAACTAAGTTGTGGTGTGGTCTACCTTCACTTATTTACAACTTGGAACTATTTGGTGTCGACCTATTTGATGTTGCGTAGTTGAGGTTCATACATTTCCTTAAGGCTAGCCTAATTGATTTTTTTAGGTTGCGGTTGGTATAAATACAAGGTGAGTTGTGTGGATTAAGCAGAGAGTGTGTGTGATGTGAAAGATGTGAAAGTGATCAAGTGCGGTGATTTGAGTGTGATATTTAATGCCTATGACTCCCAGATGTAGTGAGCAGAAGGTGTCCACATTTTAGTTTGTTGAATGAGTTGTTTGTGCTTCAGTTGAACTATACCTTTAGCATAAGAGATGTATTGTTAGCAGTTCAAATTGGCAGTGAGCCACCCCTTCTTCTATCTTCTTTCTTCTAGAAAGTGATTCCTTTGGTAGTGACCCCTTCTTTATTTTGGGGTAGTGAGACCTCCAATAATGAGCCTATTGTATTTGGTGTTGCTATTACTTTATATTTTGAGCTAATTCTCATCGTGGTTTTTCCCTTCTTTGGTTTTCCATGTAAATCTTGTGTTCCTATGTGTTTGATGTGTTTGCATTACTATTTCTCATGTTTACATTTTGCTAATGCATAATAAGGGTTTAATGGTTGATAAGGGTTCAAATATATATTGATGGATTGAATGTTTAAAGTATACAACTAATTCACCCCCTCTCAGTTGTCCTATGCATCTAACATGTTGATCATTTCTTCCATAGACAATTTTGATTCTTGAATAAATAAAAAATCAATATAATGCACTCTAATTAACTCAAGAATAGCCATTTATATCGAGTTTCTATTCAATCCCCTTCCATTCCAAGAAAGAACAATCATTTTTGAGAGCTAAAAAAGGGAGTCAATATTCTTAATTGACCTTGACTCCACCAAATTCTCACCCATTAATTTCATTTTTTCTTGGTCATTTTTCATCCCCACTTTGAGAGGCCTCTCAAGAACCCCCTTTTTGTATTTCTTCTACTACAATCCTAATGTTGATATTCCTTTATTGCCTTTACCAAGAGATGAAACCACCATGTTTGGGCTCAAATCATGATTCTATTGGGTCAGTTCCTCAACCAACTATAAAATCTTTGAAGGAATCAACTCATATTGGACACCAAGAACCTAATCAATATCCATTTGAGATGCAAAATACTCCACCAACTATTTGTTTTGGTTTGCATCCTCCTTGGATGACAACTACTCAACCCCCAGATTGACTACTATTGAAATTTTTCTTTCTAGAATCCCTTCATGGCCATCAAAATCTTCCAGAGCCTCAAAGGGATTATAGGTATCCTCCCCTTGTATATCTTTAAGGGGTCACTTTTGGCCCCTTCCCCTAATACGAGACTTTACTAGGAGAAAACCCTCTTTATTTGCACCTGCCTCTATCATAGGGGCTTTCCCTTTATCCTTTTCTTGCTTTGAGTGAGATGTAACCTTGGTTGTAGTTCCATTAGTTTCCTTCCCCAAAGGGTTAATTTTATGAATTTTTTGTTGCAAATGCACATACACATGAAAAATATGGCACTGGGAAGGAAGAGCTTCATATTCAAGCTATTGAACCCATGTAGTGTCTCCAACCCAAATTTCCAATTAATATAGAAAAGGGTTATTCAAATAAATTTCAATACAAATATGAGGATAAGGTATTTCCCTCTTATCTAGTGTCTATTGCAATGGGTCGGCTGGCTTTCCCAACAAAAAAACAATCATGTGCAAAATATCATTTCTCCAAAACTCCAATGGAAGCCATGAGAGTCTAACCCACACAAAAACCCATGATGGGAGCTCCTTAAAAGGATTAAACCCTATATTTCAAGGATTAATAAAAAGTCCCAACTGGTTTTAAAATTATGGACCCCCCCATAGGCCTCTTTGTGATATGCCAAGCACGAGAACACCACCATGCAATAATTATTAGCTATCAACATCACCTCTATCTCACCTCCTGGGTTCCATGTTTGGCAAGTCCATAATTCCAATAGTGGAAACAAGACTCAACTTCCCATAAACTCACAAATTAAGGAATGATTAATTAGATAATTGACATCCTTCACTATAGAATCTGGTTTGATCACCAATATGGGTTGATCAACACTTCTTTCAAGGTAGCCATTCACTTTCTGGATATGAGATCCACCATTTTGGGTTTGACCCTCACCGCCTGAGGTTTTATTCAAAAACTTGATAACATTTGCATGCATAGAAGGGGAGGGTTCACCCCTTGACAAGATCTCTGAAAATAAATTTTGAAAAATATTGAGGCCTACACCTAAGGCCATTTCCAAAAACTAAGAAATAAAAAAGGATGGCAAGAAAGCTTTCCCCACACCCTACAACACCAGCCACACCCCCTAAAAACCAAAAAAAAACCTAAAGTTGTAACACCACATGCCATGGAGAAACCATACACCTTACACTCTAATAAACTCCTATTGTTTGTGCTAAAAATTTCCCAAACAACTACAAACAAGCATGAATAAGGCTTGTAAACACTAGCACACAACACACCAAATAGGATGTCGCCCATCACCATCCTCTACTACCAACTTTTTTCCTTTATCTTCTCTTGGAAAACTTAGTTCCTTCATAATTTTTACATTTTTCCTTTTTCTAAAAAGGTTGTGTGTTTGTAGATCTATGATATTCCATTGTTTTAGATGTCATATTTGGTGATGTGAATGTTTATATGGTTAAGTGGATTTACATTTACAAAGAGAATTTTTTTTTAGGTTTTACTTGTTAACCACAATCTTTGGTTTGTACATTTATGGAAATATTGTGTTCAAACTCTTAGAGTTTTCTAGATGAAAATAATTATAGATTTTTAGGGATTCTTATTAGGTTCTTATTGATGTATGGGTAATTGTATGTGCATTTTCTTGGAAAATAAAGTCTAGCATTGATTCTAGTGTTTGAGTCTTGGAAATATACATGTTAGACTTGGTTACCTCTATTCTACATGATATTGATGTGATATTGACTATGTTTATTTATCTACTTGTAATTAGAGCATTGATTATGTATTTATATCGTGAGATGTTGCATATGTGTAGATTTTGTAAATTTTCTTATGTGGATTTTGTCTAGTAGGCCTTATTCTTGGTCACCTCAGTTACATTGGTATGCTTATTATAGTGATACATAGAAAAGGTGTTGGAATACTTGATATAGTTATTCATTAGAATATGTAGTCATAGTCTATGGTCCTTGACAAGCTTTGTTCACTTTTAGTAGAGTTTTGGAAATGATATTGGTCATGATGTCATGTATAGCTTGGTATCACTTTCAATGGTATTTTTGTGTAGTTACATAGTGTTTATATCTTCTTTGTTTCAATAACTTGGTTATAATATTTTCTTGTTGTGGTGGTGGTGTGTAGTGAATAATTGATAATATTTGATTAGAAGATGGTTATTTGGTGTCATAAGGATGCCTTGGATTCTTCCCTTAAGTTATTATGAGATTTTGTTGACATACTTGGTTGTATTGATAGAGGATTCTTGATCTTAATGTTATTTGAAGAGGTTTTTGACATCTTGCTTTTCCATGAAGGAATCTTAGAGTATTTGGTAAGATGCCATTTATGACTTGTCAATTTTGACAAATGATCCTTGGTTTAGAGGATGTATGGTATTATGTCATAGTGCACTCTTGATCACAAGTTAGAGTTTTAGAATGTACTAGTTATCTTGGGAGAAAAATATGTTTGTTGGAGCATATGATCTTTTGAGAAAAAAATTAAATCATGATGTCGTGATATTCTCTTGATTTTATAATTGGAGCTTTGACAGTGGTCTTGTTAGTTCCTTTTGATTTTGAGTACTTAATATTTTTCTTGGAGCTATGTTTTTTTAGGTTGCATATAAATTTGACATGGATTAATTGGTAGATGTTTATAGACACTAGAGATACTTGGGTAAGGCTAGGTTTATCTTGTACGCAAAGGTATGTATTGGAATGATTACTTATTATGCATTTTTTCAATAGTGAGATTGAGGATCCTACGCCTAGATTTGGGCATGAGTCCATTATGTGCTTGATGAGAGGGTTGTCATTTACGGTATGGTTTTATTAATTGTTATTATATGTACAGGACAATCTTTTATCTTTCTCTTGATCTACTTAGCAAGTGAATGATCTAAGAGGTGTTTCCCACTTATTTATTAGATGAATTATTTAATTTTTTTATTGTCTTCTCATACACATTATTCTTGATATTTGTGAGTTCTAAAGGATAATTGAGAATTAGATTCATAATTTAATGGATGTTTTTTATTCTCCTTATTTTGGTCTTGCACTATGTTATTAGTTCTCAAGAATTTTTTGGAGAGGTATAGGAAATGGTTTGTGGTTTTGGGTATTTTATGTAGGAAAGGTGATCCTATATCCAATTAGGATAATTAGTATTACCTCCTTTCCGCTTACAAAACATTAAACATAAATTACCTAGGGTTTATTATTGACTTGCTACCACAATGGAGAACCAACCTCCTATGGTTTATGTTTATTTTTGAGGTTATGAGGATGATGAATTTGATGTATGATTTAATGATCCTATTTGATATGTAACCCTAGATCTAAAAATGTAATTTATTGTAGAAACGATAATCAAAAGTAACAATATGGACACAAAACCAAAAAATAATGATAGAGAGGAATATGTGACTAAAATCCGAGCTAATTTTTTTCTCAACTAGGGCATGTGGCACACTTGTATGACTCCTAGTTTTCTGGATTTGAAAGTTCTATATTATAGGCTGAGGTCTGCAGTCTTCTTCCCTGGACTATCATTGGTTGAAACCTTCATATCTGACCCGCGCATATGAAAATGGGGGAAAGGTTGTGTTGTATAGGGACTTGCCTAATTCAAACCTTAGATTTGGTATTTCTACCTCCACTTAAAATGATTGATGATGATCAAGAGAACTTACCCTGGCTAGGGCAGAGGCTAAAACAATAATGATTGACTGAAATTGATGAATGATAAAAAAGATAGTATTACCTTGATGTTAAAACCCTTGAAGAAGAGATGCCACACAAAATTTGATTGATGGATGTCTTGATTTCTTAATAGACTTGAAAATAAATTTCTCACATACACCATAGATTTTTAAAGCTACCATGTAGAGGATAACTCAATACTTCTTCATAATTGCATCATAATTGATCTCCCATTCATAAATTGTTTCCTTAATGTTCAAAATGAGAAGAAAACATGTTTTATATGCATTTTAATTAATCCTTTTGGGTAGGGTCTGACCTGGGGTCATTTTCAAATCATAAAAGCCCGCCAATCAAAATTTTGAATATTCAAAATAATCTTTTTGGACTAGGGTGCCCTACACTCTAGTTTATTACTTTTTGGCCCAAAATTGTCAAGATGGCGTGGATTTAAATATATTTTATTAATCTACTCTTGAAATTGGTAAATTATTATTATAATTAATAATATAAGGAAAATAGGGTGTCAAGGTAGTGTGAAATTGTCAAGGGTGACAATTTTTAACACTACAAGTATACTACCATATTGTGAGAATAATTGGTTGATCTGGTCTACATTCAATTTGAGATATTTACCACTATTGCTACTATATTTTCATTCTAAGTTGAGTTGTTAGATGTTGATTTCATTTTAGTTTTGGAATGTTGGAGGAGAACTTACTTTACATAGCTTGGAATATGTTAGTGTTGTACAAGTATATGGTTTGATTTTTAAGTTCTCTCTTTCCTAGTATATTTTATTCTTCCTAAAATTTTTAAGTTTATGAATTTGAGTTTTATGTGGAGTCGAGTAATATTGTTTTTACTTCATTTTTGAAGGCAACAATTTGTTAGATCCTTGATATCCTTCTTCATTGGTTTAGAGGACTTGGGAGAGTTATTTTGATATTGGTAATGAGAGATGTTTTATGCATATCATTGTATGTTTCCTTAACACTATGTGATAAAGTATTTAGCCCCATCCTCTATGTGATTATTATAGGTAGACTTGGTATGCTTTGATCTATTTTAATATTTGATATTACCGATGTAGTGGGAGTTCCTAGATATGTATGTTCTTCATTGGAAATGTATCATTTTGGTTGTCTTGATTTTTGGGTTATTGATGTTATGATGAGTTTGCATTGATGATAAATTTAATGAGATCTATTTACCCATTGGTTGCATTGATGACTCAAATGTGGACTATCTATCCAAAAATCAATTCAATGTTGATGCAAAATTTGTTAATTGAACTTATTTGTGCAATGGTATATTGCATTGAGATGAGAGGATGGGTGATTAGATTGGTGGATATATAAAGAATTGATTGCAATTTTGGTTTGATATGTTGATGACATAGAATTCTACCTATGTTATTTTTTCTTACCCTATTTTTGAGGTATGGTTATATTGGATGAGCTAGAAACTTGGTGTGGTTGCTATTCCAACTAGTATCCTTTTAGATTATGAGAGGATGTTAAATAATAAAGTGGTACAAAGATGGCTAAGGAAGGTTTTTCTCTTGTTGGATTTCCTATGGATGTATTTACAATGTATGATGTTAAGTGGAAGAATGTTAGGATTAATGTGTCGTAATATTTTTTCACCATCAATATTTTACTAGAGTGGTAACTTTTTTGGTACTTGAAATCGAATTTGGGATGAAAATTAAATGTCTTGAATCACCTTGGAACTAACAAAAAATTAGGTTCCCAAATGGAGTTAGAAATTTGGTTACAACCTACATTGGCCTATGTTAAGAAATCTTGTCGATTTCCAAGAAGGGTTGTTGGGATGTGAAACCAACTTGAATGTCCCATTCAGGGTATGAAAACACTATTTAAGAGGTGCTTAAGGTGGTAGTAAGTAATAATAAATTAGTAAGTAAGAAACTTTTGTGTGTTGGTGCTTGAGGGAATGTGTGAGATGTGAGAAAATATCTATACATAGGTTTGGATGAATTGAAGATAGAAAGGAGTGACAAAAGTGAATATATTGCAATCTTGCATTTGAATTTAATACATGCTTGGCCTCTCTTCTTGGTGGAGTTTTTTTCCAAAATGATTTCTCCATGTGTAAATTTTATGTTGTGAGATGATCTTCTAGAGTTTCTTGCATTCTTATGTTGTTGATTTGTGCCTCTTTGTTTCTACTATCATATGGTGATACTATCTTCCTTTTATTTTTGTTTTAATTTTATCTAAGGTGGTTGTTTCAAGCATGTGAAAGTGGATATTTAAAGCATGATAAGGAGATTGAAAATTTTCATGGAAATTCTATATTAAGGAAACTTAATTGAGATTTGCATGTGTTTTTTAGATTTTTAATTTTGTATCTCACCAATTGGTATCATAGCTTAAATGGATCCTTGATTGTTAAAAAATGGATTGAGATTTTTTTTTAAACCAACATGTTGATTATGAATCTTTCATTTCTAAAGGTACATGGCTTCTAATGTTGTGATTGATAGTGTGCCTAAATTTGAATCCTTTATATGAGTCAAACATACAAGTGATGATAATGTTGAGAAACAACACGTATTCCAAGTTGAAGACCAACATGTTGTTTCTTAGCTTGATAGTGTGACTAAGCTTTAGGAATTCTAATTTGGAATGAAAGATGATTTCCTTTCATGTGTTAATAAAGGTCATACTCAAACACAATTTTCTTCGATATATGAATTGGAGGCATTATCCTTTTACCTCAATTCATATGATGAGGTTAGTGAGTATGACAACAATGCACTCATATGTGAGGGATGTTTACTTTCTACCATGAGTTATAATTATTTTTATGCTAACCTATTTTATCAAGTTTCACCCCTTAATTTTGTGAACATAAATGATGCATCATGGAATAGGTCCAACACCTATTATTTTTGGTTACTATGTAGTAGTGATCTATTGAAGGTGGGGCTAGCCTCCACTTCTTGGACAATTTTCATAATTAAATGCATGCAAGAAAGAATCATCACTTTCTATGGCTAGGTGGTGAAAATAATTTTATTACAAGGGAGATTAGCTCCTTCAAAAAAATTGTATTTGAAAAGGTAAGTGATCGTCTAGTAGCTTTTTCATGGCCTTGTACCATGGAACTTCTTGTAAGGAAGCTAAGGTAGAGGAACAAATTTCTACAATAACCTTGAGAGGAGAATAATGCAAACTTTTATAGATCTTTAACAATTACAGAAACTTAACAAAAATAAATACAAATATCATGCATACCACAATACAATGATTTACATGGGGAAAACCCTTTTGGGAGATAAACCCCACTCCAAAATCTGCCCAATATATTATTCAAAAATCACAAAGATTACAATATACTTGCATAGCAAGCTTCTCATAGGAGTATCGCTACTCAGAGATCTAGAGGCAACATAATTGCTATCAAACTCTTAAAATACATCTCAATACACAACCATAATACAACACCCTCATAAAATAGGGTTGCCTTATAGGGAAATTTAAGCTAATAAAATATCAACCAGCAAATATGAGACATAATGATGAATGGTCCAGATTTACAATAATAAAATATAAAAAAATTTCCTTCGGGGGGCGCTTCCCTCGATCCTCCACTAGGGAACGATTCCCCTAGACCCTAGTTGGGGGGATGATCTCCCCAGACCCCTCATTTGGGGGGGGGGGAGGGACGGGGGGGTTCCCCACACCCCCCTCTTCCCCCCGTCATCGTCAGAAAATGGAAAATGGAAGGATGCCATCATCATCCCTTATTGCTAGGGGCTGAAAGGCCCATAGTCTCTGAAAAACATTTGAACTTCTTCGTACTCATAGGCTTAGTTAAAGAATCAACAAAATTCATCAAAGTATCTACCTTAACCAAATTCACTTTGTTATCTTCGACCATATCTCTAACAAAATTATATTGTACATCAATGGGCTTGGTCCTGGCATGAAATGTCAGGTTCTTAGCTAGACATATTGCACTCTGAATGTCACAATAAATTGTTACTACACCTTGTTTTATTCCAATATCTGAACATAGTCTCTTAATCCAAATGGATTCTTTACAAGCATGAGTAGTTGTCATATACTCTGCTTTAGTAGTGGACAAAGAAACCACAGCCTATTGCTTACTCATCCAACTAATTGCACCACCAAATAAAGTAAACACATACGCATCGGTGGATCTTCTACTATCAACATCACCTGCCAGTTTGAATCCACATAACCATGAATATCAAGGGAAATATCATCTTTAGTCATATTACTATGATAACACAAGGAATAATTTGAGGTACCACACAAATATCTAAAGACTCTTTAAATTGCATCCCAATGAACTCTACCAGGATTAGACATATATCTAGAAAGAACTCCCACTACTTGGGAAATGTATGTTCTAGTACAAACCATAACATACATCAAACTTCCAACTGCACTCTAGTAAGCAACTCTACTCATGACTTCCATCTCCGATGGGGATGTTGAACAATCTGAAATACATAACTTTGTTCCAACTAAAATAGGAACACACATTGGTCTACAATATTTCATATCAAACCTCTGTAAAATTGAATTGACATACTTACTTTGGCCAAGCCATAGATTTATATTCACTCTATCTCTTATAATTTCCATCCCAAGAATGTGTTTAGCTGCACCAAGATATTTCATTTCAAACTAAGCAACAAGTTGAGATTTTAGTTTTGAAATCATACCTTTCCCTTTACCAATGAATAACATATCATCAACATATAATGCAATAAATAGGAAATGATCACCATTAGTTTTATAATAAACACAATGCTCTGATTTAGAATGCTCAAATCCCAAACTCAACACATATGTATCAAATTTTTGGTACCACATCCTAGACTCTATTTTAAACAATACAAATATTTCTTCAAATTTCAAACCAATTTAGTTTTATCTTTCACCACATAGTACTATGGATGTGTCATATAAATATCCTCCTCCAAGTCACCATGAAGGAAAGCAGTTTTCACATTCATTTGCTCACCCTCTAAATCATAAGCAACAATAATAAAAAGCAAAAATATAATGGATTTCATTTTTGAAACAAGAGAAAATATATCACCATAATCAACACCATCAACTTGAGAGTAACCTTTTGCAACCAACCTTGCTTTGTACTTCTTAATACTTCCATCTGAACCAATCTTTTTCTTAAACACCCATTTGCAACCAGCAGGTTTTCTTCCTTTAGGAAATGGTCCAAGATCCCATGTATCATTCTTTTTCAAAGCTTCCATTTCTTCATCCATAGCAACCTTCCAAGATTCATCATCATTCATACCTAATGCCCCTTCTACCGATCTAGGTTCATCCATGTTAGTATTCAAAGCAAAAATACATCTCCAATCATCAGGTGAATACCTTTCAGGTGGTTGCCTATGCATTTTAGACCTACGAACAAGCTGAGTTGGAGGTTCTTCCTCCTCTTTTGAAGATTCAGATTTGACTGAGCTCTCCTCAACTTCTTGTCTATCCATGGGCCTCGATTCAACTTTCTTAAGTGTAGAAGGAAATTGAATCACATCTTCCTATTTACTTTGTTCTAGTTGCAATGTAATAGAAGAAGGCTTAGTTTCTCTAAAATAACACTTATACTATGCATTACCTTTTCTGTAACAAGATCCCAAATCTTGTATCCTTTCACACCATAAATATATCCGATGAAGATGCATTTCATAGCCTTGTTCTCCAACTTTGTTCGCTTCTCCTTTGGCACATGTGCATATGCCTCGCAACCAAAAACTCTAAGATGTCTTAATGAAGGCTTGTGGCGTGACCATGCCTCTATAGGTGTCTTATCAACAAGAGCTGGTGTAGGAGACTTGTTAATCAGGTAACAAGTAGTGGCAACAACTTTAGCCCAAAACCTTTGTTCTAGACCAGCACCACTCATCATACTCCTAGCCTTCTCCATCAGTGTCATGTTCATTCTTTCTGCAACTCCATTATGTATTAGAGAATACAGACTTGTCTTCTATCTATGAACACCACAATATTTACAGAATCTATCAAAATCATTAGAGAAAAATTCACCACCCTTATCAGTCCTCAAACATTTTATTTTATTTCCAGTCTGCAACTCGGCCATTGCTTTAAATTCTTTGAATCGATTGAAAACTTCAAATTTACTCTTTAAAAAGTATACCCATGTCCTTCTATTGTGATCATCAATAAATGAAACATAATATGTGGATTTATCAATTGAAGCAACATCTACATGACCAAACATATAAGAATGAATAAGATCCAATACACCACAAGATTTATGAGAACTTGAGTAAAACTAAACATGGTCTTATTTTCCATAAATACAATGCACGCAGAAATAAAATTCAAGATTACAATTAGACAAACCTTCAACAATGTTTTTATTTTTCAAGGTCTTTAGACCCTTTTCTCCAATGTGGCCAAGTCTCTGGTGCCATAACATAGTTTTCTCTATAGGTAACTTTGTTTTGAAAGAGAGAGCACCCTTGGGTACCCAAAAGCCATGACCATCTATTGAAGGTGAAACCCTCACTTCTTCCACAAACTTGTTTTTCATAGAAGTACTATTACACTCAACAATGCATGCATCAAGCTTATACAATGTGCCATATATGAAACCTCTAGCAATCACCATAGCACCTCTGACCATCTTTCATCTTGCATCAAAAAATACTAGACCTGCACACCTGCATCTATTAGTTTGCTCGCAAATAAAAAAATTTGTGCTAAACCAAGGATATGCAACACACCATTAATCCTTCTTATTCTACCATTAGGAAACCTGATTTTAACTTTACCAAGGCCAACAATTTCTAAATGAGAATCATCACCCAAGTACACCTTACCTCCATAAAATTCTTCATATTTAAAAAATCAATCTCTATTAAAGGTCATATGGAAAGATGCACCTGACTCAATTAACCATACATCATTACTTGCATGAGTTACCAAAGCTGCAATGAATACGTCACCATCTTCCTTCTCCAATCATAGTCAAATTTCTTCTTTTTCTTCTTCTTTACATTCCTTACGAACATGTCCAGGTTTACTATAGTTCCAACAAATAACTTTGGACTTTCTAGGAGACTTAGATCTTCTCTTGGACTTGGATTTATCACACTTCTCATTCTTTTTTCCTTTTTCCTTAGGTCTTCCATGAACATTTAGGGCTTCCTTGGCACTGATGGATACCTTCCTCCTCATCTCTTCAAAAATAAAAGAACCCACCACATCTTCAGGCTTCAATATAATAGAAGTACTCCCAATAGCCATAACAAGAGAATCCCACAAATCAGGCAAAGAACAAAGCAAGATCTAACATTTCTCTTGCTCATCCATTTTGACACCAACTGATGCCAATTGAGCCACCAACATATTGAATGCTTCCAATTATTTTGTAATTTTCCCACCCTCTTCCATTCTCAAGGAATACAATTTCTTCCTCAAGAAAATCTTGTTCACTAAATATTTTGTATTCAAGGGGTAAACGCTTTTGACCAGAGCTATGAACTGGATACAACCATTCAACAATACCACCCCAACGGGGTTTGAACCTTGGTGGCAAGAACAACAATGCCACCTATAAACCATCACACCATGCCAATACCGGCATTGTTCACTAAATATTTGGCTTGATATGTCTCACGAAGATTCTTCCATAGTTTTTGTGTAGAGGTTTCTTCATGGACATTGATTAAAATAGATTCTTCCAAGCACAATCTAATTAGACCCTTGGCTTTACAGTCCATAACATCATATTGAGAAGCTTGAGTAGGATCTATAGACCTTGAAAAATTCTCATCAATAGCATCCCACAAATCTCGATCTATCAACAAATCCTCCATCTTCACCTTCCATATTTTAAAATTATTTCCAAAAAAATTATCCACCTCTATTCTCCCTGATGAACTTTCCATCTGAAAATTCTTGCAACAAGATTGAACAAAGTGTCTTATGCCCAAGCTCCCACTCAAATCTTGATTAGTTCAAAAAACCCAACCACCCACGGTTGAAACCAAAGGTGATTAGGTTTTGATACCACTTGTAAGGAAGCTAAGGTAGCGGAACAACTTCCTACACTAACCTTGAGAGGAGAATAATACAAAATTTTATAGATCTTTAACAATTACAAAAACTTAAACATAAATACACACAAATATCATGCATACCACAACACAATGATTTACGTGGGGAAAACCCTTTCGAGAGAAAAACCACACTCCAAAAGCCACCCAATATATTATTCAGAAATCATAAAGATTACAATATGCTTTCAAAGCAAGCTTCTCACAGGAGTATCACCACTTAGAGATCTAGAGGCAACACAACTACTATCAGACTCTTAGAATACATCACAATACACTTTCTCAACAAGAGTACCTTATGTAATTGCAAGGTTGAGACACATTTTCTCAATAATTCTTTGAAGGGTTTAACCTACAAGAATGTTGTAAGTTTTTATTTTCAATAATTCCTTCATCCCTTATGCTTCCATTTCATTGGATGTGTCTTTGTCTTTCCTCATACATATTACATATTTGGCTTGTTTTGTGCATTGTTCTCTATATATTATTTGTGTCTTTGTATAGTCATGATCCCTATTCAATCATGATGAAGTGTGTTTATATTGTTCTCATTTTAGTCCCCTCTTTTGGTCTACTCCTCTAGAGATAGTTAGACCATCATTATACCTACAAGAGACACACATCCCCAACCAAATCCACTATTAGTGCCCATATTAATAAGCCTCAATTTTGTAAAAATGGCTAAGTCCTTATCCATTTGACCACTTATGGCCTTATTATTTCCATCATAGATAACTAATTTGAGATATTTCCTAATGGGTCTCCTTTGGTCAAATTTTACATTGGTGTAGTCCCCTTCATCTCCCATGTTCCTATTAATGTATTGAAAATTACAAAAATCCACAAAAAATTCTAAGGGTTGGATGTTTATGAGTCATATATCTTTATTTTTCAAGATTTTGGGCTTTCAAAGTTTCTATTAATTGAGTATTATATTATTCATCCCCGTAAAACCTTGATTATTTGTGTTGAGTTATTTTTTAAAGATTTTTAGTCTTTCACTTCCTTAAGTATAATTTTCATATTCCCCCAATATATGAAACCTCTATTCTTTCCTATTTCTATTTAACATTAACATTTTGGGCTTACCCTTATCTGGGTACTCAATGTGCTCTACCCCTAATCCTTAACCACTTTAATGCTCCAATCCCAAATTCCTTGGACCTTCCCTATCCCCCAAACCTTTCACTCATTCCCTTGTTCTAGAGTTACTAAGAACACCAAAACCTTGACATTCTCTATCAAATTCTCCCCAAAGTTCAAAAATCTAAAGGAAATCCCAATCCTCAATACCAAGTCCTCCTCAATCCTTACTCTCCACACTTTATTCTTCTATATTCCAATTTTAGTCATGCCCTTGGAGCTCCATATCCATGTCCCTTCATACCCTAAACTCCTAGAGGTACCCTTCATCATTGGATCTATCCCTCATATCTTTGATCCCTAGTCCCCTCAAGACATAATCCTCACTCCATTCTAGTTCTCAGTGCCCATTTCCCCTATTTCCTCAATATTGACTCCCTCTCCATACTTAGTCCACATGGCTTCCTCTTTCCCACTTCTCTTGGTACCAAGTTCCTCTCAATCTTGATCCCCATAGCGTCCTCCTTCCCACTCCCCTTGGTCCAAATTCCATCTAGACTGCAGAGCTTCATAGGATACCCTCTTTCCAATTTCTCAAGTCAATGGTTCCTCCTAGGACTTGACCCTTGACACCAAAATTAGCCTCTCCATTTCACTTTCCCTCCCCTAATCCTAGACCTCTAGAAGAACCTTGCACCTCTACTCTTGGTTCCAATTCCCTATTTCCTTTCATCCTTTGACTCTTGCTAGTTTCACTCACTCTTTTTCTCTTTCCAAATTCATGGACTTCCCCTACACTTTTGGACCTAGTTCTAAGGTCCCTCATGAACCAATAAAATAATTGATTCATTATTATTTACCCTATAACCCTTGAGACACTTTTTTGCCTACCTCCACGACTTTCCCATCATTTCATTAACATTATATTTGACCTTGTAGCTACTTGTTCACCCTTTCTTATCTAAAATGCATCTATTTAACCTATTTGACATAGTTTCACATAGAGATCCATTTAAATATTGAGGTTGGTCATGCGACTATAAATGTGGTCATTGGAGTTCCTACCACTTAGATCAACACATGATAGATCTCTATTATTTATTTTGAGTATTCCACAAAATTGGATGCTTTCCCCATAGAAATTTCATGATTTGGGTGATTCCTACACACCAATTTTATGGATTAAACATGCCCTCTCAAAGTTTTCATATTAAGTAGTTGGGTGCCAAAAATTTAAAACTATAAATACAAGCTCATTTTACATCAAAAGGGTTGGTCTATGAGCCAATTTTCCACCTTGCAAGTGTCTCAAATGGATGTTGGGGCATCAAGGTCTAAGCTACAAATGAATAAATGCCTCTAGAAAAGAGTAGGAAGGGTTTGTAATGTATAGCTCTAGGCAACGATATGTCTCCATGGTTGTTTATAGCGATTTAGGAAAGTATATAATCATAGTTATATGTTTTCTCTTGCCACATTTGCTAGCATGGTTGTAATAGGAGTTAGATGTAATTGTGATAGCTTAAACACATTACAAATGTATTGTAATGGTCTTCCTTCTTTTGCATATATGGATTACTATAGTTCTGAGAATGGATTATTAAGTATGTCCATCACATGGAATGTAATATTTGATTATCATATAAATGAGAGTTCTTTTGATACTTTACCTACTACATCTTTTTCCTCTTTATTTTTATGACTTTGTTTCCCAATGGAGTAGGCACTGGTCCACATTGGTGATGGATCAACCATCCACCATTTAATCACCCTCCATATTGGTTAGTTGTAGGAGTATATTAGGAGTAGAGTAGGATATACATATATGTCCATGTTTTTGTGTTACAAATTAGGGAACTATCTTAAGCAAACTAAATATTTTAAATCATCAAAGAATTGTATCAAGTATGTTTGCAACTTGCCACTATGTAAGAAATATTAAATAAAATCATCTAAAGGGATTGCAATATTGGTGTTATCTATAGGTGCATGTGTAAGGTGTTATTAGCTATATAAGAGCTTATACCTAGTTTGTCTTTGACCTAATGACAATAATTGGAGTCAAGTGTACATTCAATTGTAGTTATCGATTGTGTTGTCATGTTACATGTTAGTTGATGTACAAACCTATTAAGGATACCTCTAGGAATATCCTTTTTAGGATTAAGTTGAACCCAAATTATAGTAGAGACCACTTACTCTTTTGTTACCCTTTAATCATCCACAATCTTTTGATGAACTCCTTTTTTTAATCTTCTTGATGACATATCCCTGACCTTGAAGGTAATAAATGTTCTAAGGTTGTAGACTTACATTTTTGGATAATTACATGGAAGGTTGATCAAGGACATATTAAAGCTACTACAATCTAAATTCGAGGAATTTATTGTGAAATTCAAAAAGTACTGAATAACATTATGGTGGGATTCCTGTCTGCACATGTATTCAGAAAGTTAGTTGTAGGTTGCAGGGATGTAGAGATTTACCCAAATGCATCATGATCCCCGAAAGTTCGAATAGCATATGCATGGTGGAAATCTAGTATTTCAGTGTAGTCCTGTAGATTTATAAACGTAAAAGAAAATATGCACGCTTATATGATGGTGGGCTTCTAAACCCTTGTCACAGTTCAGCAACTGCTTCAAACGTCTGGAATCCCAAAATATGTGAAATTTACGTTTAAAAAAGCCTTTAATTTATGGAGAATTGGGTTTTTAAGCTACAATGGAAATTTATTTGCGAAATGATTGGAAAGACCAAATCCACATATTGTAAGTCTAAATTGTTTTTAAAATCTCATTTGCAGTGAAGCAAGTTTCTTTGCATGTCAACATTTTAATTGCAAACTGCTCTTGCTTCCAGAAACCTCACTTGCACTGTAGTTTCAAATTAAAATTTTGGTGAAACATAGAACATGTGTGGAGATCCTGGATTTGACACATCTAGGCAGCAGCTTGAAAAAGTTTTGGTAATTCCTCTGGGTTGTATACCGGCTGCAAGTCCGATTATTACCCAGGAGAGTTTGAAGTTACCTTATTTTACATGCTTTGTAAGCCTGCTCATGATATGCTCAGTGGCAGGTTGAACATAGACATCCTTCGAAACATGAAGGATGGAAGATTTATCACTTGCTATAGTTCTGGCTGCCCAGACAGACATATACACAAAAAGTGAAACAGGAAAGACATGACAACTGTTTGACAAAATGCCTCTAAGAAATTTACCAGTTGCATGGGCCTGAAAGTGTATTGAAGCATTTAAAATAAATGGTTTTAGCAAATGATGCCCAAAACCTGATTTGTTAACATTCGCCACCATAATCTCAATTCATGCAGATTGAAGTTTTGAGGTATAGCATGGACAGATGCCAAGATTTACATGTGTAAAATGTGAGAACTTAGGCAAGGCGCCTGGACTTTTTGATACCAAGTTCCTCTTAAGATTTAAAATGAATCTGCTGAAGAATTGTTTAAAACTTTTAAACAATGCAATTACCAGATAAAAACTCAATCTTTTTCCACTTCGTGCTTCCAGCATATACTAATTGGAAACATTGAAACTGATAATGTATAATCGTTCGCCAAAGTATAGGAAAGAGGGAGAAGTTTCACCATATGTGAGAGTTGCAAATGCCTTAGCAGGCATATGAGGAAAGTATACCAGGGGGAATAAGCCAGAGAATTGCCTTGAAGATCATAATGATGGAAATAGAAATTATTGATGTCAGATTTAACTGCTTGAGAACTTATTGCTAAACTAGATATGATTTAAGTATTTAAAGCATCTGCCTAGATGTCTCCAACAAACATTTGCTCATGAATTTATACAAGCATATGCATCTCTTGCAATTGGAAGATACGGAATCAGAGAATATAAGTGCATGGTATCTCTGTCGTGTGGTGAAAAATCAATTTCTCTGTGTGCTGCATACCCCTTTCCTGGGACTGTTTTGATAATTCTTACCATGCTCAACTTTCTTCTTTGGAGAAATCAAGGGAAAGAGCTTTTCAAGTCCTTTTGTTTGTCATTCTTCTGGCTCTCTGGTTTCACATATCCCAGAGGTTACGCCTATATGCATTTGTGCGTTTAGGGTTCGAAATGGTGGTGGAAATCATTACCTGTTTGTCTTCTCAGTTTACTAACCAGTGTTCGATCTTTAAAGCTTTAGTTGACCTGTGTCAACATCTTTATACATTAGCTACTCATTGCTTGTGGTCTTCCCTCTCATGGTTGCCATGGGAAACATTGAATTTCTGGTGTATTATGCTTATCTCCATGCTACACAAGCAAGGCATGTTAATTGTTTGACGAAATGCATGTATACAAACGTGAAAACATGGGCTGCCGACAACTATTTGACAAAATGTCTCCACAGATGCTCATGACAGCCGAATACACGTCATTTTATGTGGGCTCATCTATGTTTTATTATGAAACAATTCTTATTAAAGTTTGTAATGTAATCATTTTTAATAAGACCAATCATACGCTCATTCAAAACTTTATATTTTATTGAAATCTAGGTCTTAGTTTTACATTTTGCTTATGAGGATGTTGGTTTTTATTTTTTTATTTTGGCCTGTGTAATTCATAAATAGTTGAATCGTTGTCATTTACAAAAGTTATTTTCTGTGTTAAACAGAGTTAAATTTTATGTTCTATTTAATTCTATTCACACTCATTATTTCTCTTATTTTCTATTTTTTCTTTACATAGCATTTGAAAACACTACTATTCTTCCTATGATAAATTAGATTAGTTTTGAGTTCTCTTTAATTTGATTCATGAACTCCTTTTCAATACTAGACAAAGCATAAATATCCAGATTTATTCTCAGTTTCTAAACATTTTAAACCCTTCTCAAATAGTTGTATATTATAGTGCTTTTTGCGGATGTATTTGTGTGTTATGTGCATATACCTTTGGCTTTCAATAAGGCATCCTAACCATCTTGAGGAGGGGTTTCTACCCCAATAATTTGGCGAATCAGCAAGTACAAATTCACTTATGAACAAGGCACATTCCTTTTTGTGTCCTACCTTCTCACATGCCTCAAACTTGAGTTGTGGATATTAATTATGAGTTGTTTGAGGAATAGATGCATGGGTATGTTTTCTATTGTCTTTTTGCATTTAGGTTTTGACCTATGGAGTTAGTTCTAAAGATTGGTTTAAGGAGTACAATAGATGTATAGTGGTTGTGAGAATATTCCCTAGTTGTGACAATGATTGCCTATTGTTCTTTTGTTTGACATTGAGGTTGAATGGTTAGATGTTAAGAAATATATGGTTTGATTTGCACGCTTTCTCTCTATAGCTTGTTGTTTATATTAGAGTTTTGGTTCATTTCATATTGGAGTTAGGATTTCTATAGAGTTAATTAGATCATGTTGTATGTTTTTGAACATGTTGGTGATCATTTATTATTATTATACTTCATTTTTTTAGTAATAGTATGGATGATTGGGTCTGCTCTTTAGTCTCTATTTTCTATGTGATGTGAAGAACCTAGGAGAGTTGAGGTGATTAGGGAAGATAATTTTGTAATGGTTTAATTTGCAAGTTTGTAAATTGGTGTGTTCTTCAACATTATGTGGTATAGGGCTTAATCCATGTCCTTTATGAGAGTGATGTTGGTATACTTTTGGTTACTTTGGGTAGTTCTACACTAGACATTTTCTATATAGTTAGAGTCTTGGGTATAAGAGTTGTTGATCAACCCCACAATAGCCTAAGGATCACCTATAACCAAAAGAACCTTGCACATAAGAGAAAAGAAAAAGAAATGCTATGAAGCTAAAAAAAATTATTAGATGCAAAATAAAATTTGTACTATATACAATTTAGAAACTTTTGTTATAAAGACAAGGATAAAACCCTATGATAGATAGACATCATGACAAATGTTTTAATACTATGATATGAAACACAAATTAAATGACATAAGTAATCTCAAGTAATAAGATATGAATAGTTCCTAAAATGAAACTAGTTAGGTAATATACCCTATTTACACTAACACCCCCATTAAGTGCAACTTAAGAGAGTATAAGAAATGTTGAAACTTGAGGTGATTATGTAGCTTAATACTTTGTAAAACTTTATGATTTCTGATCTAAATATGTATTCTTTGTTACAAATTCTTTGTGGATGATTATCTGGTTAGATTCATTTTACCATTTGTAGAATGAAAACAGAAGGTTGTAGAAGAATTAGACAAAATATTAGAAGTTACACAGCATATGCCGTGGAGAAACCCTTTTGGGGAAAAACTCCACCAAGAATCAATGTATTATTTTATCTCATAATAAGATTACAATAATTTCAATCCTTGCTTGAGATGCTTCTTTTGCCTTCAACAAATCTTCTTCACAATCTACAATCAAAACTGATACAAAATCTCTTCAACTTGTTTGAGATACATAGGCAATAATCAACCTTGTAAACTCTAAAGAGTCACAATTACAAAGTTCAATGCTTATCTCACAAAAGCTACACCTATTCCTTGCAAGTAGAGTTCTACTGTGAAGAACAATATCAAAACAAGAGATTCATCCATTTGGGCATCCCAAACTGAAATCATAACTCAACCTTGATTTCAAAGATATCTTCAAAGCTTATCCTCAAATTTGGCGCCCAAGAGTGGGCCCACTTAACTCAGCCTTATGAAATATCTTATCATGCAAAAGTGTTAACTCCGAGAAGCCAACTTGGGCACCCAAGGTGGGTCCAAGTGAATCTCTATTAACTGAAACATATCTCTCCACCATTCATGCAAGAATGATCATCCCCTGTTAATTGAAAGTAGTAACCTTTTATCTATCATGCAACTCAAGTCATTAGTCATGCATTCCAAGTCAACTGAAGTCAACTAGCATTCAACTAAAACTAACAACATGAAACTAAAGATAATTGAACCATAACTGAACTAAACTGAACTAAACTAAACTGAATGGAACTGAACTGAACTGAATTGAATTGAATTGAACTGAACTAATACTGAACTGATACTAAACTGAACCGAAATGATCTAAATTGAATTGAACTAAACTTCATGCATGTAAACATCAATCCCCAACTTCTAGGATCTTTACATGCATTATAGAAGTGTTATTTTTTTCTCCAAACAGTTAACTTAACTCAAGGTGGGTTCCACCTTCCATGTGGGCGCCCCATGTGCTCCTATTATTTAGGAACTCATATAGGATGCCCTCACATGTTCTTATCATTTAGAATTAATTACAAATGTCAATTAACATGATTATTTCATTCAAAATTAATCTCTTTCTAATCCTAGTGTTGGGGAACACTTTCCAAGGACTTAGGAGATACATGAAAGAATGTTTAGGATTGCAATTAAATGGCATCCTATTTCCAACATTCTCCCACTTGACATTATACATTGCAATGATTCTAAACAAGGAATAATTATTATAAATAAAGTATAGGACTTAAGGCCAATGGCCTTCCTGCACCAAGAGAATTTATTTGTAGGAACTGGTTTCGTAAGATAATCTACAACATTAATCAAAGTGCCAACTTTCTCAATTAATACCTTCCCACTCTCAACCATTTCTCACACAAAGTGATACTGAACATCAACATGCTTAGTATGAGCACGATACATAAGATTTTTGGCTAAACAAATAGCACTCTAACTATCACATTCAAGTCTAACTTGCTTGCAATTAAAACCAATACCTTTCCCAAGTCTCTGTAACCAAACTACCTCTTTAGAGGCATGTGTAGCAGCCATGTACTCTGCTTCTATGGTGGAAAAAGCAACCATGGGTTGCCTCTTACTCATCCAACTAACCGCAGCTCCAAACAAAGTAAACACATAGACACTTGTCAACCTCCGATTGTCCAAATCTCCTGCCCAATCTGAATCAACAAAACCCTGTATGTCCAATGATCTATGCATAATATCAATGTCATTAGAACTATGATAAACCAAATAGTAATCAGAAGTACCTCGTAAATATCTAAACACCCTCTTAACATAAGTCCAATGTTCTTTACCATGGTTAGACATAAACCTACTAAGAACTCCCACTGTTTGGGCTATATCTAGTCTCGTACAAACCATTGCATACATTAAACTACCAATTGCACTAGCATATGGAATTTCAGACATTTCCTCATAATAAAAATCAAATTTAGGACTCATGTCTAAACTTGACTTCATGCCAACTGATAAAGGAATACTAATTGGTTTACTGTCTTGCATGTTAAACCGTTTCAAAATAGTATCAACATAATTGCTCTAACTTAAGAAAAGCTTTATGTTACCTCTATCTCTACTGATCTCCATACCAAGGATATATTTTGTAGCCCCTAGATCTTTCATCTCAAATGTGCTCGAGAGTTGTGCTTTCAATTCTTTGATCATTACCTTATTGTTACCAATAAACACCATGTCATCAACATACAAGATAATAATTAAAAGTTGATCATCAATAACTTTTATGTAAACACAATGATCTTCCTCACTCCTCACATAACCAATTTTCAATGCAAAAGCATCAAACTTCTGGTACCACATTCTTGGTGACTGTTTCAATCCATATAAAGATCTCTTTAATATGCAAACCAATTATTCTTTTCCTTTTACAACAAAACCATCAGGTTGCTTCATATAAATCTCCTTATCAAGATTCCCATGCAAAAAAGTAGTTTTCACATCCATTTGCTCTATCTCAAAATCATAAGCAACAACAATAGATAAAAAGAATCTAATAGAAGTTAATCTAGCAACATGAGAGAATATTTCATTAAAGTCAACTCCCTCTCTTTGGGAGTAGCCCTTGGCTACTAATTTAGCCTTGTACCTTTCGAGATTACCATCTGCTCCAATTTTCTTTTTAAAGATCCATTTACAACCAATGGCCTTTCTTCCTTTGGGAAAAATCTCAAGATCCCATGTGGCACAAGTATCCAAGGATTCCATTTCCTCATGCATAGCTTGTGACCAAAGCTTGTTCTCATCTGAAGAAAAAGCTTCCCTGTAAGAACTGGGTTCATCATTAGTACTCATTAAAGCAAATATACAATGGAAATTAGGTGGGCTATACCTATCAACGAGATTTTGTTGTCTTGCGGATCTTCTCAAAGGGGTTTCTACTTTTTCCTCAATATGCTTACTTGTTCCTCAATATGCTCATCTTGAGCATCTATCTTAGAAGAACTATGTAAACTCTCCTCATCCAATCCATCCAATTGTTCTTCAACATGTGCATCTTCTTGCTTCTCATTATTTATCTCAAAATTCATTGTTCGAGAAGTATCCTTCTCCTTTGGTTGTTCTTCTCCTAAATAAGCTCTAAGTTCCCTGAAAAATCACATCTCTAGATAAATAAATTTTTCGAGTTAGAGGATTCCAAAGCTTGTAACCTTTTACATTTTCAACATAACCTATGAATATGCATTTTTGTGCTTTTGGATCCAACTTAGATCACTTCTCATTAGGCACATGAACAAAAGCCTCACAACCAAAGATCCTTAAATGTGCAACACTAGGTTTCCTACCTAACCACATTTCATAAGGAGTTTTATCTTCAATAGATGAACTAGGGGATCTATTGATTAAATAACAAGTACTTACAGCCTTAGCCCATAGGGACCAATCTAGCTTAGCACTACTTAACATACTCCTAGCTCTTTCCATTAAGGTTCAGTTCATTCTTTCTGATACTCCATTTTGTTGAGGTGTATATGGAGTGGTTTTTTGTCTTACAATTCCTTCATGCTTATAATAATCATCAAATTCCCTAGAACAATATTCACCACCATTATCTGATCTCAACTCTTTTATCTTATGATTTGATTGTTTCTCAACCAAAGCTTTAAATTCCTTAAACTTATTAAACACATCAGATTTGTTATGCATAAAATCGATCCAAGTGTATCTTGAGACATCATCAATAAATGTGACATAATATCTAGATTTTCCAATAGAGTCAATATCCACAGGGCCCATTACATCTGAATGAATAATCTCTAATAATCTTTTAGCTTTATTTGGTCCACTAGGAAATGATTATCTAGATTGTTTTCCAAACACACAATGCTCACAACAATCATTTTTGCCAATATTATAATCAAGAATACCGTCAACCAATTTCTTATTAAGAATGGTCGTAAGACCTTTTTCACCAATGTGGCCCAATCTATGGTGCCACAACATACATGTATTTTCAGCTTCAGTTACATTGGATAAATTATTTACATTGGAGGTATTCAGCTTAAACAAAGTCCCAATCTGAGATCCTTTAGCAACCACCATATTCCCTTTCACCAATCTGCAACCACCTTTGTCAAATGTCACATGCATTCCAGAATCATTGAACTTAGAGACAAAAAGTAGATTTCTAGCAAGTCCTGGAATATGTAAAACATCATTAAGGGTCTTAACCCTACCTTCACTGAAACACAACTTTACCTTTCCTTTTCCAACAACCTTTATTGTGTTGTTGTCTCCAAAGAAGACATTCCCTCCATCATATGCAATATACTTAGTGAACCACTCCTTGTTAGGAGTTATATGATAGGAGCAACTTGAATCAATAAGCCAAGAGTTATCAACAACAATATTAGAAGAAATGACTAATGCATCATTACTATCATCCATGTATTTCTCTGTAGAAGCATTAGAACTCTTTTTCTTGCTCTTACAATCTTTCTTTATATGTCCAGGTTTTCCACAATTCCAACTCTTTACCTTACTCTTACCAAGGCTTTTAGACTGTCGTTTGGACTTACCCTTTCCTTTTTTGTCTGCCTTATATTCCTTTTCCTTAGGCCTACCTCTTACAAACAAGGCATCTTGGGAGCCAGTTTTAGACTTCCTTCTCATCTCCTCTAATAGGAGAGTAGGAATTATATTGTCCATCTTTGGATCTGCACCACTACCACTAATAGCAACAATTAGATTTTTCCAAGACTCTGGTAAAGAAAAAAGTAACAAAATACATTTATCTTCATCTTCTAGCTTTACATCAACTAATGCTAACTGACTTAGAATCAAATTAAAAACATTTAAATGATTTGCAACAAAATCACCATCTTTCATTTTTAAAGAATACAACTGCCTTTTCAGATACAACTTATTACTAAGAATTTTGGTTTGATAGATATCACCTATTCTCTTCCATAGTTTATATGTAGTATTTTTATTTGGAACATTCAAGAGAACAACATCAACAAGACATAATATCATGGTTCCTCTTTCCTTCTTATCAAGCTTAGCCCAATCCTCATTTGACATAGTTGTAGGTGACTTTGTCTGATTATTAACAACTAACCACTAATCTCTTTCTTCAAGGAGATCCTCCATTTTTAGTTTCCACATTTCATAATTAGATGCATTGAACCTTTCAATATCTAAACGAGAATTCATTGTAATAAAGTTATTTTCCAAAATCAGCAATAACAAAAATAATAAAAGCTCCCACTACAGCCAAAAAACCTTCAATCTTTTAAGAGAAAGGCGTCCCAAACTCTACCCAACCTCAACTCTAATACCAAATGTTGAAACTTGAGGTGATTATGTAGCTTAATACTTTGTAAAACTTTATGATTGTTGATCTAAATATGCATTCTTTGTTAAAAATTCTTTGTGGATGATTATCTGGTTAGATTCATTTTACCATTTGTAGAATTTGAAGATAAAAGGTTGTAGAAGAATTAGATAGAATATTAGAAGTTGCACAACATATACCGTGGAGAAACCCTTTCAGGAAAAAACTCCACCAAGAATCATTGTATTATTTAATCTCAGAATAAGATTACAATAATTGCAATCCTTGTTTGAGATGCTTCTTTTTCCTTCAACAAATCTTCTTCACAACCTGCAATCAAAATTGATACAAACTCTCTTCAACTTGATTGAGATAAATAGGCAATAATCAACCTTGTAAACTCCAAAGAGTTACAATTACAAAGCTCAATGCTTATCTCACAAAAGCTACACCTATTCCTTGCAAGTAGAGTTCTACCGTGAAGAACAATGTAAAAACAAGTGCTTCATCCATTTGGGCGTCCCAAACTGAAGTCATAACTCAACATTGATTCCAAAGATATCTTCAAAGCTTATCCTCAAAGTTGGCGCCCAAGAATGGGCCCACTTAACTCAGCCTTATGAAATATCTTATCATGCAAAAGTGTTAACTCCAAGAAGCCAACTTGGGTGCCAAAGGTGGGTCCAAGTCAATCTCTATTAACTGAAACATATCTCTCCACCATTCATGCAAGAATGATCATCCCTTGTTAACTAAAAGTAGTCACTTGTTATCTGTCATGCAACTCAAGTCATTAGTCATGCATTCCAAGTCAACTGAAGTCAACTAGCATTCAACTGAAACTAACTACATGCAACTAAAGATAACTGAACTATAACTGAAATGAATTGAACTGATACTGATACTAAACTGAGCCGAACTAAACTAAATTGATTTGAACTTAACTGAACTGAACTTCATGCATGTAAACATCAATCCCTAACTTCTAGGATCTTTACATGCATTACAAAAGTGTTATCTTTTTCTCCAAACAGTTAACTTAACTCAAGGTGGGTTCCACCTTCCATGTGGGCGCCCCATGTGCTCCTATTATTTAGGAACTCATATTGGATGCCCTCACATGTTCCTATCATTTAGAATTAATTACAAATGTCAATTAACATGATTATTTCATTCAAAATTAATCTCTTTCTAATCCTAGTGTTGGGGAACACTTTCCAAGGACTTAGGAGATACATGAAATAATGTTTAGGATTTCAATTAAATGGCATCCTATTTCCAACAAAAAATGCAAAAAATTAAAAAATTTGTGGATGGGTCTTAGCTACAAGGCCAAGTTAGGTAACCATGTACAAACAATCTATCACAAACAAAGTAAAGGAGAAAAACCCATAGGACAAATCCTCTCTCCAAAAGAAAAAAAGTGCAAACAAATGTGTACAATTGATGGAAAGTAGGAGGACTCAACATGAAACCCCAAGTTACTTATATAATCAATCTACACTAGATATCCCCTCATAGGAGAGAAAAGAGAGACTATGTCTCCACCCACAAAGAAGTAGCTCATCTTCCAATGGTGAATGCTCAAAGATGAATGCTAAAGACAATCTAGAATTGGTAGAAAATATTTCTTCCCTTAGGGAGGAACAAATCTAATGTTATATGTTGAAGAAAATCCTACTCCAAGAAGAGATATGAGGAAATAAGTCTAATGGTGCGTGCCTATGAAAAGTGCTCAAGTGTTCACATGCCAAGACTAAAGGATGTCACAATGCAATGAGGTGAAACTAATCCAAAAGATTGTGAATAATCACAAAGAACAATCTACAAAGACAAGGATACTATGATAAAATATGTGCTATAACTATCATTGAAGAGAAAATGGATATCCTCAAGTGTGTTTGTCAAAGCTACAAGAGGGGACTCACAAAAAAAATGCAATACATGTCAAAAAATTATGTCACATTTAGCTGAATTTGAGAGACTAGAAACATCTTGTTGAATTAAAGTAATATAATCTATAGCAACACCATGTAGAAAAGGTAGAGAAAAGTGTTTAGAAGAAGGATAAAATAAGACAAAGAGACTACATAACAAAGAACTAGACAAGCAAGGAGACCATGTAGAAAATTAGAATGAAGCATATTAACTTGAGACAAGGAGCTAAAAGGTGAAGTGGCTACAAAAATTAGAAGGGGAAAAAGGTAGGGGAGGGAGATGAATTTTAGAGTTGGAAACAACCTCTTTATTGAAAAATATATGATTACCATTATGTGAAGAAGAGAGGAGATTATGTGAGAGCATAAAGAGATATTTTAGGGAGAGTTTAGAAAATCTAAGGGAAAGAGGAATAAGAGAGAGGGTTGTGTGGGATTAAGAGAGGAAGGGAGTTCTAGAAGAGAAGAAGGATTATTATATATTTACATGTGTGATTATAGATTTGGAGCCAAGGAAGGTTAAAATAGAGTAGTACAAAGGAGCCTTCCTCCCATTTCATTTTTTTTATATTTTGAAAGCTAATAAATTGTAAACTTTTATATTTCCATCAATATGAATTGAAGAAGAAATTTTCATTTCAATGTTTTTCCAATTAAATTGTTATTGTTATTATGTTTTTTGAGTTTGTTCCCTAATTGATGTTAGTTCATAAATTATCTCAATTCCATGGATGAGCTATTTTTGAGTGTTTGGGAAAGTACATGCATATGAGGGTATGTGTTATTGTTTACTTGCAAAGCAAGGACAAGTGTGAAGCCTTATTTAAGGCAATTACAATGATATTATAAAGGTTGTGGGCCCTTAGAAATTGGTTTAAGTGGTTGTGTGACAACCTACAACAAATGTATTTAGCTACTTTCATTGTATGTAAAGAGTGAGAATGAGAATTTAGGCACCACAAAATCATTGGGGTATCAAAATGAGCTACAACTCTAGGGACATTAAAAATTTGGTTGGAACTCAATAAAGATAGTGATTGGGAGTGTGTGTGTCACTTGCAATAGATAGGGTTGTAGTTGAATGAGTTGTAGGAGTGAAGACAAGAACTAGAATATTGAGATATCACCAAAAAGAGGAATGGTAAAGATATAGCATCGATAAAGGTTGTATGTTAGATGGATGAAGTTTTGGTAGCCATAAGGGGAGTAGAAGCTCAAGTGGATACTCTAGAAGGTGATAGAAGAAGAGTAAAGTACATGAAGGTGTTGATCCAGTAAGAGTGAAGAAGAGGAAGGATTTGTAGAAGTGGAACAAGAAAATGAAGTTACAAATGTAGAAATGAATGAAAAAGAAATAAGATTCATTAATGTCATTTGAAAATTTTGAAAGGGGATAAAGATGGAGTTGCCATGTTTCTCAAGACGTTCAAAACTTGATGAGTTAATAGATTGAGTGATAGAGATGAAATTTTTTATTTTGAATATGATGAGGTAAAGGATCCTACAAAGTGAAGTTTGCACAAAAAAGATGAAAGGACATGCAAAAAATTGGTGGAAAGAGGTCTAGACTAAAAGGAGAAGAAATGGAAGGGAGAAAATCACCCAATGGAATAGGCTGGTAATGAGAATGAAAGCTAAGTTTCTACTAGGTGATTATCAGGCTGAGTTGCTCAAGAAGTTGTAGGAATTTCTGCAAAGGGAGTTGAGTGTGAAGAGTTAGACCAAGGAATTCTACAAAATCTACATTGGATTGGGCCATAAAGAGATATAGAATGAGAAAGTGGCATGATATGTAAATGGCCTAAGTTTGAAATATGGGATGAGTTACGCATGATACAACTACAAAAATTTGAGGAGACCTACTGGTATATAGTCAAAGTCAAGGAAAAATGATCAAGGAGACAACATGCTTCAAATATAAGCAAAAGAAGACTTTAGGAAGAAAGAGAAATTGCCAATAATCAGGATAATGAAGGACCAAAGCATACATCTAAAACAAGGTGCAACCAAGGTGAAGAGTAAAAAATTAGTTATAGTCAAGAAAAATGTCATTAAGTAGGAGGGATGATGTACTCCACAAAAGATGGAAGTAGATTTGGCCAAAGGAGAGGCAAAGGAATCTTGGGATAATCCTTCAAGTGCAGAGAAGATGGTCATAGGACCTTAACTTGCCACAAATGTAGTGGGATCATGATAGAAGCGAAGCCTAAAGTCATGCTACTTGGGAAATGCAATAAATAATGCTTCACCTAAATGCACAAAGGAACCAAGGCATAAATAAGCTCTTGTGATGAAAATGATGCTCGTGAATCTAATAAGAAGGAAGGATGAGCCCATGGGATGAATGATTTTGTTTAAAAAAGTGTGCAAGAAAAGGGTAAGTGTTGAAATGTCATAATTGATAGTGGAAGCACAAATAATTTAGTTTCCTATGAGATGGTAAAGAAGTTAAGGATAAGAAGAGTAACTCATCCTAATTCATATTGAGTTTCTTGGTTGTAAAGAGGTCATCAATTATTAGTGAACCAACAATCATTAGCACTTATGAAGACCAAATATGGTTTGAAACTATGCCCATGGATGTATGCCATATACTAGGGAGAGCATGACAATATGATATAGGAGGGCTATCCATGATGGCAGAACAACTACTTATTCTTTAGTGAAGAATGATAGAAGGCATATGCTTACCCCATTAGGCAAACTATAGAAGATAAGGTGACAAATAACCCAAACAATATTAATATTATTGCTTGTAAGAAAGGAATTACTGAGAGAGACTAAATATGGAGATACATGTGTTGAAGAGATGGTCTCCAAAGGTCTAGAAATGGACACAACAAAAGAACCTAAATGTGAGCGTACAAATTGTGATATAGTAATTTCTAAGATGTTGGAAGTACTTGCAGCAAAGGGAACTAAGTGTGAAGAGGCATATGCTAACAATAGAGACTCCATAATGCTACAACTAAAGGTAGAAAGTGAACATGGTGCTACTAGAGAGAAGCTACAAGTAGTGACATCACAATATGACAACAAAAATGTGCTACAAGTAGACATGATAATAGATAAGGTAGCGAGAAACCTTTTGAAGTAGATAATTTAGTAGAGGAAGATGATAATGAAGAGTACCATGAAAATGTAGAAAATGAGGAGGCACACATTAGATTGTTGATGCTTAACTTGGAGGAAGCCAATGGGTGTAATACTATAGCAGAAAATGGTGATGAAAAAGGGGAAGTTTTAGGCAAGACAAATGAATATAAAGGTAAAGGGGAGTTACTATAAAGACTGTGAGTTCATAATGCATACAAAATTGAGTCTGAGGATGATTTTGGACTCGATGACTAAGAGCTATTATACCAAATATTAAATGAGGGCATGGAGGAGAAATGTATAAGTAAAGAAGTGGTAATTGGAGTCGAGAAAGGAGAAATAGGCCCATAAGAATCCATCATGAAGCAATGATTTATGCTATAAAAAATACTACTATAACAATAGTAAGTGACTTGGATAATGTCAAGGAACTAATATGGATCTGCATGATATGGAGATGTTTACAAGACTGCAACAAATGGAGGAAGAACTTAGAGGTAGGAAATTTGCTTGGCAAATACTTGACAGTTATGCAGCAGGTAATGTTTTGCAGCCATACCTTATATGCCATCAAATAAGTGGATTAATCAATTTATTTAACACCTAATATGCCATCAAATAATGTTGAGTTTGCAACGAGAAGGATACTATGGTCTCGAAATGATACATGACACATTGGAGGAATTAAAAGGACACTGGTGAAGACATCACAACAATGTTTCATGCGTGGAAGCAAAGAGCATGAGTGACTTACGTTAAAGGCTAAGAAGTGGAAAGGAAGGCGCATGGGTTTTGCTGCAAGTTTACTTGTAGCAACACCATCTATGAACTACAGTCATAATGCTGATAGTAAACACAGGCTCACATTCTTTTTTTCAACCCCATAAGCATGATGCAAGGGCATTGAATCAAAAGCGTACAACATTCATCCTTGGCAAGGGATTTGAAATTTAAATTGTTGCACCGAGTCTTTTTGTTTTGGAGCTATTTTACCCTCCCACCAACTTTATTCAAAGCTTAGCCAAAATAGGTACAAGGTTAGGTGGCCTTGAATCTGGTGAGAGACCATTTTTCTCGAGGCAGTTGATTTTAATGCTCAAATTGAAGATTTGAGCAAGAGTTTGAGGGAAAATTTCATCTTGATGGTTGCAATATTAATGAGACTCCATTTTGGCACCATACACCATAAGGGGAAGGATCTGGAATATCTTGTGAGCAAGATTTCTATCTTGGACTGGGTTTTGAGGAGGAGAAGTGTGTGATAGAGCAGGAAGAAGGGTGTAGCTATATTGAAGGAGAAGATTTCTAGGTGTAGTAGAAAAGGCAGAGAAAAGTGTTGGGAAAAAGAGGAGAAAAAAAAGAGACTCTGTAACAAAGAATCAGATAAGCTAGGAAACCGTGTCAAAAAGTATAAGGGGGTGTATTTTAACTTGAGACAGGGAGCTCGAGGGAGAGTGGGTATAGAAAATCAGAAGGGAAAAAGAAAAGGGTAAAGCGAGAGGAATTTTAGAGTGGGGAACTACAATTTTATTGGACAATACATGGTTGTCCTTATTTGAAGAAGAGAGAAGGTTATGTGAGATAAGGAAGACAGATTTTAGGGAGAGTTCAGAAGATTTAAAGGAAAGAGGAGTAGAGGAGAGAGCTACGTGGGATTAAGAGAGGATGGAAGTTCCAGAGGAGAAGAGGAGACATTTTGCCTTTACATGTGTGGCTGCAGATTTGAAGCCAAGCAAAGCTGAAATAGAATAGAACAGGAAAGGCTTCCTTCCCTCTCATTTTTGTATTCTAAAAGCTAAGCAATTGTAAACTTCTATATTTCCATCAATGTGAATTGAAGAAGAAATGTTCATTTCAATGTTTTTCCACTTAACTTGTTAGTATGTTTGTGTTTTTCAAGTTTGTTCCCTAATTGATGTTAGTTCATAAGCTATCTTGGTTCCATGTATGAGTTGTTTTGAGTGTTTGGGAAAGTGCAGACATATGTGTGTGCGTTATTGTTTGCTTGCAGAGCAGGGCTGAGTGTGTAGGTTGATTGAAGTCACTTGCAGTGAGAATACAGGGTTAAGGGTTTCTAGAAATTGGTTTATGTGGCTGCAGGACAACCTACAGCAAAGGTATTTGATCACTTCCGTTGGCTGTAAAGAGTGGGCCTGAGAGTTCGGGCGCCACCAGTGGTGCAGTGGTGCCATCATAAGTGATCATATAGAATGTTCCCTATCTTCTCCACAAAATAAAACAAGTTTGAACCAGTGATATATCCATCATTATCAGCTCTGTTTTGAAAAGCCTCCGCTGTTATTTCTTCCCACTCTATATTGAAACAGACTCCACCTACATCAAAACAAAATCCCAAAACTAAAGGCATTATGTCGAACAGTTTAGGGGCCTTTTCTGTTTTCACACTCTGCCTGAATTTTAAACAGTTCATGTGCCATGCCTATACCTCCATATTTTGTATGTGTCTCAAACAATTTACGCGCCTTATCTCTTTTTCTGCATTTCACATGTATGCACATGAGGACACTTATAACTATATTATAGGATGAAATTCTTCTCCTTCATGTTTCGATGGACGTTCATATTACAAGCAAATCTTCTATATAAATTTCCTAGTGACATTCTGTCAAACAATCCGCAAACATTGCCCGAAGTTTAATATTTAGCTTAGGCATTTTGTCAAATGGTTCAAGTGCATTTCCTATGCTTTTGCATTCTACATACATTCTACAAGAGCAGTTGCAACTGGAACATCTGAATAAATTCCTCTATCATGCTTTATGCTTTGATGAATATCCACGCTCTATTATGAATCCTCGCATTTGGGTGTATGCAAGCAATGGCTAAGAAGTCTGGCTTTATAGTCACCGTGCTTCTGGGTTTGCATACATGTCTAAAATAGTTTGCTTGCTTTGGGATATTTACAAGTACAACATTTCATAAGACTCCTCTCTCCTTTAGCTTTGATAAATGCCCAAACAAGATGAGTATGCTCGTGTAGAAAATCTGTCTGTCTGTCAAAGTTTAGAGTTTTGTTTAAATCAAAATATCTGTTGCAATATTTCACGCTCGTCATATATGTTTGTAACAAGTACATTAGATTGAAATTTGAATAATCACTTTATTACTTATATATATATATATATATATATATATATATATATATATATATATATATATATATATATATATATATATATATAATAAATACTGTCAAAGTTTTTGTGAGATTCAATCTAAACAAGAAGATAAAATCATAAAATAAAGTCTGACATGGCTAGACCTAAATAACAAGACAAAATCATGGAACAAAGTTTGAAAAGACCACACCTAAAACACAAAACCACTAAGCAACGAGAGCTACACCATTAGGTGAGAATCATAACCATCTGGTTTACCCAGCACATAAGTAGGGATGAAATTGCCAATAATTGATGAGAGCACCTTCCTCTTTTTTATCTTCATTTGTAGGTTATTGAACACGAATAAGAGAAATTGCTACATCCAAGTGAAAAAACTTGTCAAAATTTGGCTAGCTAAGACCACCATACCCATGTGAAGAGATCGAGGGTGGGCGAGAAGCCTACAACCAATTGTGGGCATCATGATCCCTCACTTATTGGTAAGGTGGTTGAGAGCCATGTGACTAGGAGCCACAATATCTTCTAGCAAGCTAATTACACCCACATTTGTGCCCATTGGGAAGGGAATGACCTTGGTGGGATGTAAAGGGAGATAGAGCTTTAGAATCATATAAGGGGCATTGCCCCAATGATATGAAAAAACTTGCAAATGAACAACTTAAAGTAAAAATTTGTTCCCTTGCACTTGAATCTACATAAGCACATTGGGGCATTGCCCCAATGATATGAAAACACTTGCAAATGAACAACTTAAAGTAAAAATTTGTTCCCTTGCACTTGAATCTACATAAGCACATTGGAGAAAACCATAAGCTTATTGTAAAACAATAAATGAATATTAATAGCACAACCAATAAAAATAACAATTTTTTTAATCTTTCTAAATGCTAAAAAAATCTTCACTTGAAAATCATGTTGATTTGAGTAAATTCGAAAGGGAGGTAGGGCCAATCTCCCAACAAAACCATATGCCATGATAAAGGGTCAATCTTGAACAACTTAAAAAAATAATGAATCCAAGTCTATGCTTCCTAGGCTTTGTAATATAACCAAGAAAGGGGATTGAGAGTCTTGGGTTATCCATAGAATGAAAAACAAGGATTAACATCTCATAGATGAGATATGAAAAATCCAAGTGGAAGGCCTTGATACATAATACACTAAGAAAATGAGCAATCTTGAGTTGAATAATGTTGAAGTCACCAAGAGACTCATAGGAGATGAAGGATCCTTGCAAAACCAAATAATCTTCTATAAGAGAGATAATGCAAGTAAAACTATAATGTCAATAGTCATACAAATGTGTGTAAAATGCATATAGAAGCCCTTGTACATAAATGCAAAGGTGAGGAAATAAGGTGGTTGAGGTAAGTGATTACCCCACATGTGTAAATGACATGTAAAACTATATTGAGAAGTGGTCTAAAAGGACAACACTTGATAAAGGCTCAATTAGCAAGGAAAAACAATTGGCAAAGAGGAAGGAAGACTATGTTGATAACACAAATTTATCAGGCCTCTTGGTGACCAGGCTTCCATAACCTATTCTAAGGTTACTCCACATGTGTAGCATTTATGATCATAGTGACAACCAATATTTGGATCCAAAATCCCCAATTTATTGTGCATATACTACTAGGCCTCTCTTTTTTTCATTTGTCTATCTCATAAGAAAGGTTCAATATTTATCATAGGCCACCCTAGTCATATTAAAATTCCTACATAGAACCCAAGTGGTGATAGACATTGAATCCACAATCCATCTCCATAGGGGATATTGTTTAATAACATCCCCTAAGACATAAACATTAACAACTCCAAAGAAATGATTATTAATGTTGACAATAGCCAACAATACTTTGTTGGTGGGGTCACATCCTTGGTCAACTAAGCTGTAAATCCACACAGGAGAGAGAAATATGAAAAATCCACCATGACTTGTTTCATGATTGATATGCAAAAATGACTAGTAGGTTAGATAACACGACAAAAAACAAAAAAGCAAAAACCTAGGAATGTTAACTTCTTACAAATAGAGAATGTTCAATCCTAGAAGTATTTATTATCATGCACATAATACTTCTTTGGGAGGTCCACCATGCTTTTAACATTCTAGGATTATAAAACTTAGAAGTGTAAAGGGTCACATCCTCACCATCTATCTCATTAAGAGCTTAACAACTATTTTGTAAAATAGATTTCTTTGAATTGAAACTGCTTATCTATTTATTAAACAATGGGTATGCTACTAGTTCTCTAGCATATATATTCACCATCTTCCAAATTCCCATGTGGTTTATAGGACTTGTGCTAGATCATCAAGGGTGGTGAAGGGGAGTGGATAGTGTTCTCCACCTAAGAAGATATATTCAATGCCACTAGCAAATTTCCCTAGGTCTTGAGGCTTTGAAATTGTACCACTTTGAGTTTTTGATTGACCACCCTTCCTCTTTTTTTGTGGGAGGGTTATCATCAATTAGTCAAGAGGTGGGTTTTCTATTGGGATTAATCAAATTGAACTCCCAGATCTTGTGCTTAGTAGACTAACAATGATAGCAAGATTAGGTGGGTTCAAATGGAGAACATGATATGTGTGTCTCATTTGGCCAATTTTATTTTTTCCAACTCTTTTAGATCCTTGAAGAGGTCAAATTCAACATAGACCTCTTGTAGGGTTGAGTTAAAAGAACTTGTCTAGTTTGATACAAATGATGTTGCATAATGAGGAGGCTATCTTGGTTAGACAATTCTATCATGATGAAAACAGCATAGGAAACTCCACCTCGGCAAGGACACATATACATTTCTCATTAAACATAATGGATTTTCTAGTCCAAGGTGTGAAAAAATCAAAGAGGAATGGCCATATGAGAGACCATGCTTGAGAATAATCTCTACACGGCTTGGTTTAACAAAAAAAATAGAAAAAAACCCTTGGCGAGGTTCTATGAAATCAAGATAGATCCAATGAAGGATCCAAGCCTTGGTCACAATTCATTGAGCATGATTTTAGGGGGGACTCTCCCCATAAAATATACTATCAAAGTATAATTTTCATGCCAACACCATACACTATCAAACTCTGAAATAGGAAGAACCAAATCTAGAGGTGTTTCAAGGGACACACCTCATAAAATTCCTTGTAAAAAAAAATATTGGGATGCTTGAGTGGGAGAGCCATTTCTATGCACCATCAAACCTTCAATTTCAATGGAAACTACAAATTTATGGAATTATGAGGCTATTTATAATGGCCAAATATTCCTATAGGTGTGTCAACCTAGGTGGTGTTACAATAAATGCAAAAAAAAATGAAGTCCTACTTCAAAAGGAAGTAGTGTGACATTAGAGAGGCACAAACTAATATCTAGCAAAGCTAAGATAAAAATATCATATTGAACTTTTGACTTACAAATGTAAATGGGAAATTTACCCGTAGTGTTATTTAGACATTTTACATACAAATGTAAATGAAAACCTTCGCCATAGTGTTATTTAGAATTTTTACATACAAATATAAATAGAAACTTTACATAGGGTTATTTTTACTTTTGAACTTGTATTGTATTTGTACAAATTACAAATTTGTACATGAGCCTTGGTTTCTTTTCAATGATGCTATTTCAAATTTTTACTTGTACATGTATAAGTTACAAATTGGATCATGGGTTTTGAAAATAACTTGGTAATAAATTGTAATATTGGTACATAAGTTCAAAACTATAAAACATGCATTTTAAACTTGTACACTTTTTTGTAAACACAAATTCATGTTGCTACTCCACTTTCCCACTACCAAAGACCAAAATTTTAGGTTTTGTTATTTATGGAAGCAAGAAGAAACATCACTACAATAGCATTTCCATTGGTCTTTAAACTCCACGTTCCTACTCAAATGTAACTTGGCAAGATTAAAAAAGTCACATCTAAATTGTCATGGTGTTATATAAGTCTCTATTTTGGTAATAATACATGTGGATTTTTTAATTATCTTTGTAAATGTTGTGAGATTATATGGCTTCTATGACTTGATTCAAAAAATGTATTACACAAGATGAAAAAATTTAATTCTTAAATCACCCATGATGGAAATTACAAAAAAATAATATTTTTTGACTCAATCAACCTTAGACAATAATTAACTTCTAAAAATGAATTAAAATACTCACACAACCTTCAAGATGATGAGATGGCTTAAGGACTTTAACTTGATGGACTCAATGTTTAAAATTTCTATATTTGAAATTTGATGACAACACCATTGAATGAGATTTACTTCTATAGATCCACCATACATGGTTTACAATTTGAAATTACATTCAATTAGGGCTAAGAACTAAAAATTGCTACAAAATACCTAGAGGTAGGATGTGGATTTCATGGATCACCAACTCTACTATACTTGAACTAATGAGGTAATAATATCACATGATCCATTAAGTTTACAATGATTTCAATTCTATTAAAAAATCATAAATATTTAGAATCAATATTTTTTTATGTTAGTAGATATTTGGAGAACTATTTTTTTTTTATGGTGGCCCATTTACAAGGTTTTATCTAGTGTCATCTTGTCTCTTGGGATGATATTTATCCTTATTTTTATTTCTAGTTGTGAGATTGATTATGGATATTTTTTTACTTATGGGGGTTGCAATACTTAGTTGGAAGGTTCTCTTTACACTATTTCTATTATTTTCATATTGGTTAGGAAATGTCAAATTTATCTTACTTTTATAGGTCGCACATGTGATTGACTAATCCACTTGAATTTTGTGAGTACATAGACAAAATAACTATGAGGTTAGGTGGCTTTGAATCTAATAGGAGATAATTTTCTTCAAGGAGGTGATTGAATTTATCGCTCAAATTGAAGAATTGTGTGGGAGTTTGAGGGGAAATTTTATCCTAGTGATTGCAACATTAATGGGACCCCATTTTGGTGCCCATATAACTTGAGAGGAAGGATATATAATGTCTTGTGAGTGGGATTTCTATTTTGGATAGGATTTTGAGAAGGATAAGTGTATGATAGAGTAGGAAGAAGGGTGCAGTCATATTGGAGGATAATCTTGATTCCCAAGCAAATTAGAAAAGGTAGAGAAAAGTGTTAGGAGAAGGAGAGAAGAACAAGAAGAGGCTACATAACAAAGAATTAGACAATCAAGGATACCATGAAGAAAAGTAGAATGAAGCATATATTAACTTGAGACAAGGAGCTCAAAGGAGAAGTGGCTACAAAAATTAGAAGTGAAAAAGGTAGGGGAGGGAGATGAATTTTAGAGTTGGGAACAACCCATTTATTGAACAATACATGATTCTTCTTATGTGAAGAAGAGAGGAGATTATGTGAGAGCAAAAAGAGATATTTTAGGGAGAGTTTAGAAGATCTAAGGGAAAGAGGAATAAGAGAGGGTCATGTGGGATTAAGAGAGGAAGGGAGTTCTAGAAGAGAAGAGGGATTATTCTATCTTTACATGTGTGATTCTAGATTTGGAGCCAAGGAAGGATAAATTAGAGTAGTACAAAGGAAGCTTCCTTCCCTTTCATTTTTTATATTTTGAAAGCTAAAAAATTGTAAACTTATATATTTCCATCAATATGAATTGAAGAAGAAATTTTCATTTCAATGTTTTTTAACTCAATTTGTTAGTTTTCTTGTGTTTTTTGAGTTTGTTCCCTAATTGATGTTAGTTTGTAAACTATCTCGATTCCATGGATGAGCTATTTTGAGTGTTTGGGAAAGCACATGCATATGAGGGTGTGTTTTATTGTTTACTTGGAAAGCAAGGGTAAGTGTGAATCCCTATCTAAGGAAATTACAATGATATTATAAAGGTTGTGAACCCCTAAAAAATTGGTTTAAGTGGTTGTAGGACAACCTACAACAAATGCATTTAGCTACTTTCATTGTATGTAAAGAGTGTGAATGAGAATTTAGGCACCATTAGTGATGTGGTGGTGAAATGATTGTGGTATCAAAATGAGCTACAACTCTAGGTAAATTAGGTTTAAAGTTGGTTGGAACTCAATAAAGATAGTGATTGGGAGTGTGTGGGCCACTTGCAATAGAGAGGGTTGTAGTTGAATGAGTTGTCGGAGTGAAGATAAGAAGTATAACATTGAGATTCCACCAAAAAGAAGAATGGTAAAGATTACAATAGTAGCGATAAAGGTTGTAGGTTAGATGGATTAAATAATTTTATATTAATATCCCTTGATGAGACTACAAAATCTAGATAGTGATCCAGCCAAGAACACATTCAACATAATTGAACCATTACTTGATTAATGAGAACTAGGAATCCGAAAATTGATTAGAAATTAAATTCTTCTATTATCCAACTCTATTGCTACAATGAAAGAAAACACCCTTATATCTAAAAACTAGAAAAAAAACAAAAAACCAAAAATTACCCTTTTTGGTAGTTTTCGACAATTGTCAGATTTTTCCATTTTTGGTAATTTTGCATACATATCCCTTTCAGTCCAGATTTTTCCTAAAAATATTCCTAAAACTAAGGTGACATGAATTGTCAACTTACATTCCAAATTATTAAAGAAAACAATTTACTAAAAATTTGAAAAAAAATAGTAAATGTTGATTTTGGGGGCCTAGATGAAAGATTTAGCTCCCGAAAAAGTGTCAAAATGGCTTCCAATTGAGCATGGTTGAGTTGACAATCCAAACAACTCCTCATAATGCACCCGCCTATAACATTTGAGCCCAAATGAACATCTGAGTCAAAAGTTATGACCTTTGGAAGTCCATGCATCAGATAGATCTAATGAAGGATCCAAGTCTTGGTCATTGATTCCTTGAGCATGCTTTTAGGAGGGGACCCTACCCACAAAATATACTATCAAATTATAATTTTCAAGTCAACACCATGCACTATCAAACTCTGAAATGGGAAGAACCAAATCTAGAGGTGTTTCGGTGGTCACACCTCATGAAATGCCTTGGGAAAAAAATTCTTAGGATGGTTGAGTGGGAGAGTCATTGCTATGCACCATCAAACCTTA
The DNA here is from genome assembly GCA_007258455.2 of Sequoia sempervirens. Taxonomy (NCBI): domain Eukaryota; kingdom Viridiplantae; phylum Streptophyta; class Pinopsida; order Cupressales; family Cupressaceae; genus Sequoia; species Sequoia sempervirens. Next base: position 46,078 of record VDFB02288515.1, read on the forward strand.
AATTTAATGGAACAAATTTATGAAAGTATGATACCATTTATAATGGCCAAAAATGCATATAAGTGTGGCAGCCTAGAATGTGTTGCAATAAATGCAAAAAAAGTTCCAAGTCCTACTTCAAAAGGAAGTAGTATGACATCAAAGAAACAAACTAATACCTAACAAAGCTAAGATAAAAACCTCATATTAAAAATTTGACTTACAAATGAAAATGAAAACTTTACCCATAGTGTTATTTAGATAATTTTATTTATAAATATAAATGGAAAATTTACATAGGTTTATTTTTACTTTTGAACTTGTATTGTATTTGTACAAATTACAAACATACACATGAGCCTTGGTTTCTTGTCAATGATGCTATTTCAATTTTTTTATTTGTAAATGTATAAGTTACATATTGGATTATGAGTTTTCAAAGTAACTTGACAATAAATTGTAAGATTGATAAATATGTTCAAAATTTTAACACATGCATTTTAAATTTGCAATTTTTTTTGTAAATACAAATTCATATTGCTACTACACTTTCTCACTACTAAAGACTAGAAAGGTTAAGACTTTGTTATTTATGGAAGCAAGAAGAAACACCACTGCAAATGCATTACCATTAGTCTTTAAACTCCACATTCATACTTAAATGTAACTTGGCAAGATTAAAAAAGTCATCTAAATTGTCATGGTGCTATCTAAGTCTCTATTTTTGATAATAACACATGTGGATTTTTTAATTATCTTTATAAATATTGTGATATTTCATGACTTCTATGTCTTGATTAAAAAAATGTATGATACAAGGTGAAAAAAATTAATTCTTAAATCACTTATAATGAGGATTACTAAAAAATGACATTTTTTTGACTCAATCAAGCTTAGACAATAAATGGGGTGGTATTGTTGAATGGTTGTATCCGGTTCATAGCTCCGGTCAAAAGCGTTTACCCTTTGAATAAAAAAAAAAAGAAGCTTAGACAATAAATAAATTTTAAAACTGAATTAAAATATTGACACAACCTTGAAGAAGATGAGATGACTTAAGGACTTTAACTTGATGGATTCAATGTTCAAAATTTTCATGTTTGAAATTTGAAGCCAACAACATTGAATGTGATTTATTTCTATAGATCCACCTTCCATGGTTTACAATTTGAAATTACATTCAATTAGGGTTGATATCTAAAAATGGTACAAAATACCTAGAGGTAAGATGTGGATTTCATGGATCACCAATTCTACTATTTTCATATTGGTTAAGAAATGTCAAATTTATCCTATTTTTATATGTTGCAAATGTGATTGGCCACTCTACAATTTTGTGAGAATAGAGATTTAAGAAGCCATCTCCTCCCATTTATATGTTTCCCTCTTTAATCTTTAACTTTTCCTTTAGTCTTCTTATTTGCATTTCCAACTCACATCGATGAACTTTTTAGGCTACCCCTTTGTTGCCTTGCTCCATTCCTTTTCATCTTCATTTTGCATCTTTTATTTGTTCTACTTTTTTCAGCTTCACTCTAATCCATTATTTTCCTTTTATAACAATCAAATGCTTTTATTTGACCATGAAAAATAATTTTATTGAATATTCTAAGTTATGTCACCTCATTTTTCATTAAATGATTTATCATAAAATATTTTTTTAAAACTATTATAATTGAAATGTTTATATGTGTAGATTTTCATAAGGTATGGATTACAAGTCTTGTTTGGACCTGATTTAGCTAATGTGACAAATGATCATAGTGCTCTTTATATTGATCTTCCTTCAAATATGGTAAGACGAACCTCTTATTTTTTTCTCCTTTAAAAACTATAATAAATTCATCTTCTAAATGATAATTATATTATAATTTATTAGGCATTCATCATTATTGACTATGCTTGAACTTAGAATTTAATTCTTACAATTTAGTTGATTTTTGCAAGGTTGGATGCTTTTTCATGGGATGGGTTGGAGTTGTGTTCAAAAGAAAAATTTATCTTTTCTCCGAGCCCTTAGCTATTGGACTATCAACAGGCTTAATGGGAAGCATTACCACTTTTACATCTTGGATTGACCAAATGGTAAACTTAATGATAAGAGGATATTGGGTTACTAGCATTATTGGTCTCCTTATAGGTAATATTTGTAAATAATTCAATTTTTTAATTTATCATTAAAAAATCATCAAAATAACACTAAAATCATAGGGAACTCTTCATTGAATTAATTTGAACCATATATTTACATATTATGTCTATATGGTAGGTCTCTCTTAAGGTTTTTTATGTTTTAAACATAAGGAAGTGGGCAATTCAATTAGTCATGTAATAAAATATTATTTTGAATTGCAGGAATGGAGTTAGCTCAAATCTCTCTTACATTGGGGATTGACTCTGCAAAGTTAATTGTATATGTTTATGACCAAATTAAAAATAAACTACACTCAACATGGATCCCATCTAGTTATTACTATTTGCATAGTTTATATGGTTTTATTATGTGTTTGTTCATAATTGGAATACTATGGGTAGGAAGCCTTACCCTATTAGCATTCGATTTTAGGTCTCACCATAAGAAAAAAATATGGATAGCATGCATTGTTGGACCTTATGGAGCATGGGTAAGATGGTATTTGGCACACCTCAATGGTCAAGGAATTGGAGCCAAAAAATACTTCAAATGGTTACCAATGGGAACATTGCTTACAAATCTCATTGCGACCATCCTTATGGCTACATTATGGATAATTCATACAATGGTATGATGTTATTTTCTAAACATGTTTAACTATACTTTTTTTAAATATTTTATTTACTACAGTTTTTAATTAAAGTTTGAAATTGTCTTATTGCAGGTTAATGGCCACAATACAAAAGCTATGATAGAAGGGATTCAACTTGGGTTTCTAGGTTGTATGAGTACTGTCTCTACATTTGTAGTAGAAGTTCAAGCTATGTATCAAAGTAGTGATTCTTGGAGGGCATATGTATACATATTATTATCATTATTTCTAGCATTTATTTTTGGAACTTTGATATCCTCGATATTGATATTAACTAGAGGATATTCACAAGCATAAATTATATCTCAAATATTTTATGTAAAATTTGATTCTACATATTTTTAAATTGAAGTACAAAATATGTTCAAATATTTCAACAAAATCTAAAGAATAATTCAATCATAAATAACATGTGTAATACACACACATCCTATCTTGCTTCATATTTTAAAGTATTAATTTAGAATCATTCATATGTCTCATAAATGCATACATTTACACATCACAAAATTGAAATTAAAATATACATAATGACTTTAGATCCTCTTTTCATAGACATACATAAATAATGCAAAAATGTTATATTTTTATTTTTAATTAAATAATTTAAATATATTAAAATTATCCATAATTATATATCACTACATAAAATAAAAATGAATAATATATAAATGCCCATCATCATTGAGGAACACTTAGCCTAGATAAAAAATATTAATTCATTCATTTTGGAAAATCAGGATGAATTATCTTTTTTAACCAAGGAGTCATTCACTATTATCTTTTGATTGCAACATCATTCTAAGATTTGGTTCCTTCAAATATTCAATCCATGTAGTATGGATAGATACTCCCACTCTAGGAGAGAAACCATTTCACCATTCTGGTATTTATTTGTTAATCATTTATTAACCATGACAACCTTTTTTTTTTCAATTTTTTTTTTAGATTGTTCACAACATTTTTCTTTCTAAAATTTTCACCTACAACAATTATTTAATTAATTAAATAAAAAATATTTTTAATTATATATTAGTGGGTAGGTAGAACAATTTTTTGATCTATTTCAACAATTTAACAATTTATTATATTCTCATGATGTTTCTATAATATATTTTTTGTATGGTCATATGTACATCGTGTTATATACATTTATTTAAGTAGTTAGACTATCATAAGTTAAGAATTTTCTATTTTTTAGTTATTATAAATTTTAAAAAATAAATTGTTGTACTTGATCCAACTTAATTAAATTTAATTTTAAATATGATTAGTTAAAATTGATATTGATGTACTATGGATATTAAGATTATCTCTAAAGTTATCTTATAATTTTAAAAAGTATGACTTTCTTGTTTTAAAAGACAAAATAGGAAGAGGAAAATCTTGAATAGATATTTTATTAGATTATTTCTATGAGAGGGTTGTTTCAAGGGCTTACAAAAAGAGATTAATAATATAATATTATGTTATTTTTTCTTGTGATTATAAATTTATAGCATTTGATTTATGTTTATAATAATTTTATGCAAAAAATATAGTCTCAAACACCTTTCTTTCTAGGTAGTTTGAGTTGCCATTGTGTACTCATGCATGGTATGATATTCCATGACCCTTCCTTCCAAAATGGTGTTAGAGTAGGTTTTTTGTTTAAGCTTCATGTTTTTAGAAAATCAGATCTTATAGAGTGAGAAAATTGGTGCATTAGGCATGATATTGATTTTCACATCTCTCCTTTTGATTTTCCAACAAACACTAATTTTTTCCTCCTCCCCTCCTCTCTTATTTAAATTCTTCTAAAATTTATTTTAACAAATATAAATTAGTTCTAGGTATTTGAAAATTAATTAAAGACACTCTTCTATGGGTATACTGATTTTTTTTGGAAAAATATTATGTCTTTTGAAAAAATATAGCTTTGTATATATATGGTTTTTCAAAAATTCACTTTTGGACACTATGTACAGTAGATATTTTGTTTTTGAGAATTCATATTTATATATCCATTATGATAAATTTTTAAATAATTCTCTTTTTCTCTATTTAATTTTTAAAAAATAGGGTTGACCACCCTATTTGGAGTGCAATCACCCTTTTTTAGGATTTGTGGTGCCTGTAGAAGGTTGGGTTGAAGAGGAGTGTCCTTTAGACTTATTTGGATCCTTCCTTATTTTTCCAACAAGGATTAAATCATCCTCTACTTCAATATCCATTGTTTGAGTAGCTTCAAGAGTGGCTAGAACTGCTCTCCATAGGAGAAAACTCACCTTGGGCAATTGTGTATTAATGAAGAAAAAATTCAAATTTTTAGTTGTAGGTTGAGCTATAGATGGAATTATGGTTTTCAATTTGTTTAACTTAGCCACGAACTCACGCCTGGGTTCATGTGTTTTCTTCTTCATTTTTCTAATTTGGGCCAACAAAGCATGGGCATCTTCAATAGTCTTAAACCTTTCTTCACATTTGGTTCAAACAGTTACCCAATCTGTAATAGTTCCAATTGAAAGATGATAGAACCAATCAGCTGCCACTCCTTGGAGTGTTTCAATAAACAACCTTATCAATACATCTTCATGTTCTACCCCAAGAAATTTGCATGCAATGTAGAATGCGGCAATATGCTCATTTGGGTGTTGTTTACCATCTCCATAGAACTTGGGAATGCTCTTTCTTGATCCACAAGGAAGTTCATGCATAGGTGGTGTCAAATTCAAAGGGCCAAAAGCGTTTCCCCAAGGACCTTGAGCAACCATGATTCCTCAGTTGAAAGGAGGAATAACAAACCTTTGAATTGGTGATATAGACAATTCCCTTTGAGCACTAGAAGCTTCACTTGGTATAGGAGATCTTATGTTAGCAAGAGGAAAACTCCTTGTGCGCTGAAGAGGTGATCTTGTTCGTAGAGGAAAAAGATCAAAGTTATTTTTTTGTAACAATTCAAACATAGGATTAATATTCCCTTGAGTCCTTTAACTAAATGTATAGCTTCTTTCTGCCAGAATGCAAACTTAGAAAGAGATGAAGATAAAAAATAACATAAATAATTATAAAAACAATAAGAAACTGGTATACTTCAATTGAAAGTGTGAGCCTCTTAGTTATATATTCGTTTCCCAAGCAGAGTCACCAAAAAACTATTGGGTGAATATTTTGTAATCAACTAACTAATTACAAAATGGTGATATCAGCCACAGTATAATGAGATTAAATATCTCCTCTTAGAAAGAGGAGGCTCCTTTCTTATTGCTCACTAAAAAAAACTACTAACTAACTGAGCTTATGTACACTATGTAATTATCCATGGGTGTTTCCATTCATCTTATTCTCTTGTTTCAAAATAGATGATTTCCTCTTATAAAAATCACAATTATATCCCATGAAAATTACATATAATCAGCCATAAAGTCCTAGTTTGAGCAATAATAACCAATATCTAATTTGACTAGACGAAAGAATAACCAAAGTGATACCCGTGAGTATCGGTAGCAAGAAAACCTACAAAAGCACAAAGTATTTTGTTGCTTTCTATGTTGATTTAGAATGAAAAAGAATGGTATATGTTGCAACCCAAAGTCTCCAATATATGCCACCAAAAGATCAACTAAGTGCAGATAACAACTCACAGCCCAAAGTCTTCAAATTACCTCCAAAGTACACACATAACATAATCTTCAAATATAGTAATGCAACTCAAAGTCTACAAAATCATATTTGAATCACCTCCTAGAACATATGATTTCACACCACTATTCAATCATGCACAAGACAATGCAATGAGAAAGGCATAAGAACAATCTCAATACATAAAAACTTGATCTTGGAAGGCAAAGATTGGATGCCAACTTGCTTGTTTTATTGATTAAATCTTGATTTACACCTTAAAAACAAAGCTTCAAAATGCTCTTCAATTTGGTAGTGCTTCACTTCATAAGCTAAAAGGTCCTATTTACAAAATATCTCCCTCATATATATAGAGGAGAGCCAAGAGCTAAAATAGGAAAATTACAACTAACTTGACTTATTCAAAGGAAGAGTCTGATTTTATTTGGGAATTCAATCCTCTTACATCTAATTGTTATATTACAAAAGACATGTAATATGTCATCTACAAATTACAAATTGCATAAAGGAAAAAGCTTAAAATAAACTAAGTCTAGATAAGCACATTATTTCATCCTTCATCATTCTTCTCCAAGAAATATTCATATATTTTCAATGCATCTTGGACTTTAGATTCATCTAGTCCAAATGTATGACTAGAGATAATGAGTACTCACGTAATGGAGTCCTTGATACTGATACATGATTTCTTATGCTTATCCAATATTATTTTCAAATTATCCAGAGACTTGAAAATCCACTAACTTATCAATGCAAGCTAAGGAAAAAGCTCCTAATTCAATCTATTTTTGAATTAGTGATGTGAACTCTTGGATAATCGTATCCACAATGACTTTTTGATTATCGAGTATTTGGGATGGAAGCATGCCTGATCTCTACGTCTTTGATATTGTCCACATTGGAATCCATAGAAGTCATTGGGAACACTCCTTGGTACTTCTACTTCATATTTTTCTTCTTGGGAGATAGACCAATAATTGGAAAGGGATTGCAAAAATTGAGTTTCAAAAATCCTCCAGAGTTAGAAAAATTCCAAGTGCCAAGGTCCGTGCAATTGTGGAAAAATTCTGCACTTTTACATATTTGATATGTTAGTGTGTAGTTCAGAGAAAATTCTCCAAACTACATGAGAATTACAATATTGGATGCAAGGGTGGAGAAATTCTCTGCCTCTGCATGAGGGTAGGTCAACAAGATGTAGCTCAAAGAAAATTTCCTTAACTACATTTAAGGTAAATCAACAAAGTGCAAATCAAGGGATTTTCCTGACGTGCATATGGGGTATGATGGACTTGGTGCAGGTCAGAAAAATTCTTTGACCTACACTTATGTAGTGAAAAAATATGCACTTGGGGGAAATTTCCCAAATTGCATGAGCAAATCAACTTGATGTAGGTCGGGGAAAATACCTTGAACTACACATAGGGTATCCCAATTTTGGTGCAAGTTGGGGAAAAATTCCCAACCTACACTTTGTGTGTAAAATTTTATGCACAATAGGGAAAATTCCCTAAAATACATGAGGAGTTCACTTCAGGGAAAAATTCTCCTAAGTGCATGAGGATATGCACTTCAGGAAAAATTCTCCTAAGTGCATGAGGATATCCACTTTGGGAAAAATTCTCCTAATGCATGAGGATATGCACTTCAAGAAAAATTATCCTAAATGCATGAGGATATGTCCAGAAGTGTACTTGTGGAGAATTCCCCCACAACTACATATGAGAAACCAAAAATATGCAAGTTTGCTAAAATTCAGTGTCACTACACTAAAAAGACCAAAAAATATGTAGGGCGGGGTAAACCCACAAAACGGGTTTACAATTCCAGTGAGGAAGGAAAATTGCAAAAAATTCCCCTGTGGAGAAAATTTTGGTTTTTGGGGGTTCGAACGAACTTTTGGTTCAAGCGAACCCAAAGGAGGTTTGCTCAAACTTCCCTTCAAGGGAACCTATTAAATGTTGGGTCCCACCATATTTCACATTTCCAAGAATAAAAAACAAAGGGAAACTTTATGGAAAGGAAGTTCACTCAAACCTAGGTTTGAATGAACCCAGGTTCGAGTGAACCTCCAAGGGGGGTTCACTCGAACCTAGGTTCATTCAAACCCCCCATTTACCCTCTTCTGCCCCTCTAGCACCAAATTTCTCTAGAATTTTTTCCTTCGAAGCTCGAGTTGAGGATGAAAATGGAGGAGACTTCATAGACCCAACTGAATGATGGTACTCCTTGGAACGAGCTATCCATTGAATATAATTTTAATATGTTTTCATTTTATTATGTATTTGTTTTTTAGTTTGATTAAACATAGGATTTTCATTGAAAATAAAGCTCTATGTTCTGCACATGTGGAAAAATAGCATATTATCAAAATAAAATTCTTAAAAATATGTGTAGGCTAAGTATTGATGTCCTTGACCCAATAAAAAATAAATTAAATTTTGATACATACAAAAAAAATTATGTTGTATACGGTCTGCCTATGTCTGAATTGTAATTAGTTTGACTTCAAAACTTTATTAAGGAAAAAATATTCAATAAAACATTATGAAACCAAATGAAAGGGTTAGATATCATAGTTACAAATCTAAATTCAAAAGAATTAGAATTTTATCCTTCATGGAAAAGAAGTTATGTTGTATACAGTGAGCATCACTCCTTAAAAATGGTGTTTACTGAAAAAAACTAGTTTTCGAAGGAGATGGAAAAAGAAGTGCAATCTGATTCCAATTTTTTTAAGAAAAATATATTTAGAATCTACAAACAAAATTTCATAAATCACTAGTTTGCATCATCTTCAAATTCCTCGCGGTTTAGACGCTATAGGTGCCCGAAAGGGAAGATTTAGTTAGAAAAAATTAGTTCAATGTCCAGTTTGGCCAAAAATTGTAAACCAGTATTGTGGGATCACCTAATGCTAAAATTCAGTGACACCACACAAAAGAAAAATAGCTAAGGCACAAGAAAACCAAAAATATGTAGGTGCACTAAAATTCAGCGACACTGCATGTAAAATAAAAAATGACTAACACTTGAAAATAGACTTTTGTAAATTTTCAAGAGACAAAAAGTTGATCCAATTGAAATGAATTTTCAAGGGATTAGACTATGTATGAGGGCAATCTAAATTTTCCTCGATATGAATGATTTTTGGATGTGGGCTACGAAACAAAAAAAAATCATAAGGGTTATCCCATGAATTGAGTGAGTTGAATTCGAGGATAAGAGTCCTTGATATTGATGTGTACTTTTCTATGCTTGTCTAGTATTGCTTTTTAGGTTATCCAAAGTCACTTGAAAATTCACTAACTTATCAATAAAATCTAATGAAAAAGCTTCTGACTCAATCTTTGTTTGAATTAGGGAAGTGAATTCTTGGATAACTCTATCCACGGGAAGAACCTTTTGATCATCATCAAGTATTTGGCATGGACACATGCCCGATCTCAGTGTCTTTGATATTGTCTACATTGGACTTCGTTAAAGTCATTGAGAACACTCCTTGGTACTTATACTTCATATTTTTCTTCTTGGGATACATACTAATCATTTGGCAAGAGACTGCAAAAATTGAGTTTCAAAAATCCTCCAAAGTTAGAAAAATTCCAAGTGCCAAGGTTCGTGTAGTTGTGGAAAAATTATGCACTTTTACATATTTGATATGTTGGTGTGTAGTTCAGAGAAAATTCTCTAAACTACATGAGAATTACAATATTGGAAGCAAGGGTGAAGAAATTATCTGCCTCTACATGAGGTTAGGTCAACAAGATGTAGTTTGGAGAAAATTTCTTGAACTGCATTTAAGGTAAATCAACAAAGTGAAAATCAGGGAAAATTCCTCGAATTGCATGAGTAAATCAACTTGATGTAGGTCGGGAAAAATTCCCTGAACTACACATAGGGTATGTCAATTTTGGTGCAGGTTGGGAAAATTTCTAGGCCTACACTTTGTGTGCAAAATTTTATGCACATCGAGGAAAATTCCTCAAAATGCATGAGGAATGCACTTCAAGAAAAATTCTCCTAAGTGCATGAGGATATGCACTTCAAGAAAAATTATCCTAAGTGCATGAGGATATGCACTTTGAGAAAAATTCTCCTAAGTGCATGAGGATATGTCCAGAAGTGTAGTTGCAAATAATTTCCCCACAACTACATATGAGAAACCAAAAATATGCAAATGCGCTAAAATTCAGAGACACTGCACTAAAAAGACCAAAAATATGCAAGGGCACTAAAATTCAGCGAAACTGCACTAAAAGAAAAATGGCCAAGACACAAGATAACTTAACCAAAAATATGCAGGTGCACTAAAATTCAACAACACTGCATGTAAAAGAAAAAATGACTAACACTCAAAAATAGACTTTTGCAAATTTTTCAAGAGACAAAAAGGTGATCCAATCGAAATGACTTTTTGAGGGATCAAATTACACATGAGGGAAATTTAAATTTTCCTAGATATACTTGCTTAGAGGATGCGGGCTACGAAATGGACAAGTTTTATAGGGGTTATCCCATGAATTGGACAAGTTGAATTTGAGGATAACAAGGTGTTTATCTAATTTCCCAAAAAATAGATTCCAAAAGCTAACAATTGCATATGAAATTTGAACCATTAAAAGACCACCAAAAACATATTTAAAAATGGGTCCTAGAACTTGAAGGGGTCCCATTCACCATTGGGTGAATGTGTCCTGGCCTAAAAATACAAGACACGCATTCTCTAATGTGATTAAAATATTAATTACAATAATTAAATGTTGGTTTCCATTTTAGGAAACAAGAATGATAAGGCTTTGGAATGCATAATTTGGAAAATAAGAAGCTTAATTAAGTCCAATTAACTAAGGGACCCAAACAAAGTGTGCAATTGTAAAGGATATATAACTTCCTACACTACATTTAGCCCCACTTTAGTGAGAGTATGAACTTATGCTCAGACTCACACTAAAGTAGAAAAATATGTGTCAAGAGAGGTCCAAGTGTACAAATGTTAGAAAGATAGGATGACAAAGATCAAGGAGGATGATCAAGCCCCCAGGATCGAATATCCCATAGCAAACCAACATAAGGACAAAGAGACACATAATGTGTAAGATACATGCAACAATATGAGATACATAAGCATATAATGTTAAAGCTAATGCAAAAAGGGATGGACTAGAATGTTGTGTTATGCCACATCCATCAAATATGTTCACAAGGATGGAAAATCACTTATGAAACACATGGCTCCACTGGCGAGAAAGTTGTGTTATGTTAGGTGTTCATGAAATAAACTCACAAGGGCTAGTGTAATCTAGTATACACTAGGTGAGCCTCAAAGGAAAAATGAGAAACACACACTAGGTCTACAAGGTGTGAAATCATTAGAAAGGGGTGGTAGATGGGAAGTTCACACCAATTCTATAGGTCTCCCATCGTCAACCATACCAAAAGTTATACTCCTTGATAACTTTCATAAGGTGCCGCAAAATGATCAATGCTATGCCAATGCTACACTAAGTCCAACCTCTGTGAAGAAAATTGAAGCAAAAATGTCAATATTCCAAAATGAGAATGCCAATGTCCATGTCATAATAATGCCAATGTATGACCCCACTTTAAAGGAATTTCTAAACACCATACTATGAGAAATTAATTTAAAGTAGAAATGATAAATTCCAATTGATAAGAGGGTCATGAGAGCTTATTTGGAAATCCCTATACCAAACATATGTTTCCAAATAAAGCTAGGTCATGAAAGAGGAGGTTTCCCCCACATGTAATCTCAAAAGATAACACATAAGGGATCCACGAATTCGGGGTCAGCGTGTGCCTTTGCTATAGTGATATAATAGATCTTGGAACCGTCATCATTCCCTAAATACCTTGTGGAATAATGAACACAAAGCAAAAATGATACATAAAGAGATAGAATACAATGAAGAAGCTTTTAGGTAAACATGGAAGAGAATTTTTATGTCCCAATACTTTGCATCATCCCCAAAAGGAAAACAAAAGACAAAGGAAAATACAATGATTGCAACAAATAGAGGAATGTAGATACAAATAGAAGAATATCATGATAGATTCACTTCCTTTGTATCCATGCACCAATGGAGTAATAAGGGTCATCCAAACAAAAATCACAAATATAAAGGCATGTTAGACAAGACAATATGGGGGATCACATTACACACATGCAATCACAAATAATATAGAGAGAACATAAAACTAGTATGTCATATGTGAGCCAACCTATAGCAAGTCGTCCACATAAAAATCTTGCTCATCATATATAGAAGGCATGTAACTAGCCAAAAGAGAAATGAGAAGTGCCATACTAGGACAATCACCAAGTTCAACATATGGTGATACACTCTTTTTAGGAGGATTGTCACAGTTTCATTGATCTAAGTTCATAGAAGTGGAAAATAACAAATTCAATTCATTATGCATGTATTTGTCAATTTTAGCCATCTCATCATCATCATCATCATCATCATCATCATCAAAGCGAATCACAATAGGAGGCCTAATGATAATGTACATTGTATATTCTTGATTTTGTGTTGGTTTAGAAGTTTCATGTTGCGGCAAAGGTGGAGAATCATCATGCTTTGTTTGAGTTGGTTTGTTCTTTTCTTCTAATTGACAAGCAATAACACATCTACACTTATGCTCTTTAGCATTTTAGTTTCTTATTTCACAGTTTTCAAGTTGTGATGGTGTAGGAGTAGGTTTATCAACCATCAGTCTCTTTTCTTCCCTTAGGGGAGGAACAAAAGGGGCCTCGATGGGTTGCAAAACCACTTTCTCTTTAGGCTTACAAACTTGTTTGATTTTGGGAGACACAAAGAATTTTAGGGTTATATCTTGGTCTCTTGTAGGATATAGGTGGTAGGATATCATCATTTTTTATTTCTTTTGGTTCAAGCATAGGTTCATCCACAACATTTGGAGTGGGAGGAACAACTATGGATCTTTTAGTTTCAAATGGGATATTGGTAAGGGATAACTCTGCTATACGCTTTGCTTTGAAATTTTGATAGGATTTGAAAAATAAATCTTCATGAGGTTTTATAGGTTCTACAGGTTTAGGCCAAAAGAAATATAATGAAAAGTTCCCTTAAGAAGACAAAGGATTAAATCTACTATGATGCATTGTAAAAACTTGGTTATAAAATGGAAATTTCAAGCACTTGTGGATGATCAATGGGACGATATTCATGGAGCGTATCCTTGGATAGCCTAGCTTCACACAAAATTAATTCGATGTTAGGATAATGGAGAATGACACATCTAATTGCTTCAATCCAACTTTTAATGGAAGAGTGATCAAACCTATCATAGGGCAAGAAAAACCATCATGTGTTTTGATCCATTCTTTTGATTTTTCATAAAAATATTGGTAAAGTTCATACACAAATAAGAATTCCTTAGTGATAACATTCTCTACACACATGGGATCAATTAATATCCCATTTGTAGGCTTGTCGTTGATTCTTCTGGCTATGTAAAGAGGACCATGGGGTGCATGTTTAATTATATCATTGTTTAGGAAACTAATGTCAAGAGACAAATTGGTTTGGCCCTTAAGAGGTTGAATGTTAATGAATCCAATCATAGCATTAGGGATAGAGTCCAAAGTGGGTTGACTAGTGTCAACACTATGAGTGAAAGAGTTGGAAAACCCAAGATCCATAGTGGATGTACCAACATGGGATGCCATGAGTCTTGAACTACGTCTCAATGAAGTATTGGTAGAAGGAACCAAGTTGTGATACTTATACAAGTTTCACCAAACCAAAAGTATACCCAAAATGGATAAAAGGAAATAAATAAAGATAGGAAACATCCAGAAATAGGAAACACAATGCAAGTATTAAATAAGATATTACAATTTTTTAGATCTAAAATATAATTGTTACTAGATTTTCACTTATAGCTCAATCAGGTAGAGCTTATTGATTTGAATTGATTAAAAGAAAAGGTACATTTTAATCTTTCCTTTATTACATTCAAGTGCATAAATGAAATAATTCAAAAGATGACATTTATAAATTACTACATTCATACAAGTGCATGTAACAGAAGAAGGATTCAAATATTTTTTGAACAAAGAAGTAGTCTTTATTGAATGTAAAAATGTTCATTGTCTCACACAAGTCATGAGATTAACTTTTGCTTATTCAATACAAATTGAGAAAAGCATATACATGAATAAGTGAAAAAAAAGAAATGTGCATATAAGGAAAGTGACCAGTCATTTCTTGAGAATGACTAGTTCAAGGTGCATTGTCTTGCATTGTTGTTGGTGTCCTCCTAGTTCCTCCTTACCCCTAGTTCCTACATCTGGAAATAGCAATGATGTTAGAGCAATTCTCTAAGCAATGAAAGATCACAAACATTATATGAACATTCACCTATGCATGTATAGACTGATCTCAATATGCATTAAAACAAAGTGCATGCTTTAGATGTCTAGGAAAACCATCAGGTCAACATACACACTTAAAATAGACATTTTTGTTTTCTAACTTGTTTGCTTCATGTGCAGATTCAGGAAAAGTAAGGTTTGTTTCATCAAATTACAACATGTGGGGTGAAATGGACTCCCACAAGGGTTGAGATCAACATGTTTTTTTGTGTTTAAGAGACATGACATTGAAAGACAATTCATCAGATAGTTCATCACTTTTGATTTATACAAACAGGTGTACATTTATGGTAGTGAGTTGTTTGTCACTGTCATAAGTGACATGTAGTCATTCAAAAAGTCATAAAGCATGAAATAGGTGTTAATAGTCATTACTGTCGACTGTAGAAAGTTTTAAGAATATCATAAGATAAGTGGACAACCTTTTGGACAATGATTAGTGGTCAAGTATCAAGTAGTTCTATTTTATTCATTCACTATTTATGGAATGGCATAACTTTCCTAGTTTCATAGGGGGATATACCAAGAAATGTGGAATAGAACCTGACATGATAACAACCTTTTACAAGAAATGTGGAGTATGTGCATCAAGTTTATTTGTTCTCAATACAAGATATCATATAATGTACAAGTGTCTTGACTGCAAATTCAATGGCAGAGCTTCATTCATTTAACTTTCAGATTGGTGAACAAGCATGAGTACAATCATTTGAATAAAAAAAAAGTAGTAGTGTGACTAATGGATAGTCTTCATACATGAAGAACTTGAACATAAAGTTTCAGGGGACTGTGTAAAGGCATAAGAAGGAAAAGGGTTACAACAATCATAGCATAGGATAAACATGCATCAAGTAATGATAACATGATTAATGTGACAAAGTTTCAAGATTTGCATTAAATGTGAAGAGCGGTAAACTAAGGGCTAATTAAAGAAAGCAGTGCATCATAGTGTGAGTATGTTCAATAAAGAGAGAATTCAGAGTATAATGGCATTACTTTTCAAAGGAAAGCTAAGCTATCATCTTAAGTTAAGGTAATACATTGCTAGTATTTCCAAATGTTAATGATGCATAAATGAAGGTCAATCTTCAACATTCAAGACTATGCTTGATGCATAATAGGGTAGTCTGCAAGATGTTAATTATGTGTTGAAAACAATAGTCTTCTGATAGTTTTGATAAGATAATGATAGTATACTAACCTATGATACATCAACGAAGCATACATTAATTGATAGTCTTATTTGAAGTGGGTTGTGCAATAAAGCATGAGAACTCTGAAATGAAGGATAACAATGGTAGTCGTGAATCATGAAATAAGGACGTAGTAGCTAAATCTGATTTTTTTACATGTTCTAAGAAAATGAAAACCATTGTGTCGTGGCCTGGGGTTTGAAACCTTTAGAGTTTTAAATCATGAAATTTCAAAATAAATGGAGGCATTTTTTCTTCAAGGAAAATGTATGTTTGGTTCGCAGAATCATAGAATTATTAGTGCTATGAAAAGATGCATGAAAACCCTTTGAGACAAGAAACATATTTCATTTTTATAATGAGTTCCTTCATTTTAAAAAATAGAGAGATAACCCAGGTGGGGTTTTTTGTTATGACTGAAATTTTGAGAAGCCATAGGTTTCATAGATGGCCATGACCTGTGAGCAAATGGAGTTTCTTTCTGAAAATCAATTAGAAAAAATGCATTGAATCTTTCATAAAAACTAGAAATGCAGAAAGAGGCGAAATCCACATAAATACTTTAATGTGACAGAGAAAAGCATGGAATATACATAGGAAATCAAAATTGTTGTAGACAAAAAGCTTACCTAAGCTTTTTTATGGAAATGCATGGAAGAATCAAATGAAGACCTCCATTGAAAATCTTCAAAAAACCTTGGTGGGGCTTGAAAATATCCTTCATGAAAGCCTTTTCGGGAAACCCTCATGGCGGTGTGAGATTCTTCTTGAAGCTTTTGAGAATGAAATGAGAGAATGATTTGGCATTTCTTTATTTTTAGGGTTTCTAAACCCTATGCTAAATGTCGATGGAATATGGCTTTTGCCATTGTCTTTAAAAAATGCAATGAAGTTATTAAGCCAGTGGGCTAAGGGTCATATTATGCCTTAGGCTTATTTTACTACTTGCATTTTTGCTATGCTAATTCTTTTATGACTTTTTTCAAATTTTTGTATTGACTTAGTATGGCCGGATCATGGGCCTTAGTATTGTAAAATTTTGCAGCATTTTAGAATTGTAAAACATTGAATTTTAGTGATATTTTATAAATCACTAGAGGATCAATATATATTTTTTTAAATGCAAATTTTAATGATGGAAGTTTTCCACATATGTAAGATGAAGGAAAGCATGGATATGCTTTGAGTTATGATCTTGGAGATAATATGGGGAAGTTGAGTTTGGTTTGCAAAAACATGGAACAAATATAGTGGTTTGTTTTTTACCTTTTAAATGTTTTGAGAGCATATAGGCATCGATTTATTGTGCCTTCATGTTTGACATGGTCAAAATTGACCATTTCAACCTTTTGGATCCTTTTTGGAGAAGGATCAGATGCTATATTTTTGGCTTTATTGGTGCATCCGACCCAAGAAGCTTCTTGTGGCTATTTTGATGGATCTTGTTGAGAGTGGGATATAATCACTTGTATAACTCATTTGGAGTGAGTTCTTCATGATTTTTCTGAGATAGTGAGTTTTATAGTCCTTTGATAGAAAAAGAAAATTTATGTAGCTCTTTTGGACATGGATAATAGTATAGACCTTGAAATAACAATGTTTTGAAGTTTCCTTTGCCATCTCAGTCTTTGCTCTATTGTGTGCACCATTGATTTGATTAAGTTAATTGTGAGGTATGATCTGCTTCTCCTTCTAGCTTTGTCTTAGATTTAGTACCCTTAGGAAAAAATGGTGTTTTTATGTAGGTTATAATTAGTGTTAGAATTGCAACATATTTTTTAGCAGTGAATCTTTTTTCCTTCTAGATGTATGAGCATCAAGGTCTCTTTATAAAATATTTATGCAAGAATACAAGAATGGGTTGTGCAAGTCTTGGTTTCATTAACTATAAACAACTTTCTATTGTCCGAATATTCATGGTCCATAGTAAAATTTGGTGTATCACTTTTAATTTCATTATCAGCTTTTGATTTATGTTATTTCTTTCTATCCTTTTTCTCCGCAAAAAATCAGTAGTGTAGGTGATAACTAGCTAGGAAGCCAACTTATCCGGAGGTTCATTCTCACTTTGGGTGACCCACAACCCGAGAATGTTCCCATGTTTCTCTAGCTAATTGAGTTTCACAACTCAGTTTAAGTGTAAGTTTATGAGATAACAATAAATAATTTTAGATGTAAAGACATGAAAATGATTACCTTTGAATGCCAATTTTGATTTCAAATAATGCTCTATTTTTCACCAATTGAACTATATGCACACAAACAACTACTGGATATGCAATTTCTAAAATTGAAACAAAGATCTGCAAGTTGGAACAGACTGATAACACTGAGACAAAATATTGTGCAATTTTTTTTAAAAGCACCTGTACCAGGATAGGTTCACCCTAGGGTGAATGAGTCCTAGGATGGGGGTTTGAAAAATTTAAATCTAAGTATTTAACTTGATGTTTAAGTTCACTGTTCCTAACAACAAACATATTCTTTAGTGATAGTTTTTCCAAAAATATGATGAAATGAAAATGCAATTTAAATAATAATGTATGAGCAAAATGACAAATTTTTTGAATGAAATGTCGATCTAAAAGACTGAAACACACCTTAATGCAAGCTATTATGCAAAATGTATGCAATATTTTTGGATTTTTATGAGTTTAAATGATGTAAGCATGCAATATGTAATCCTAAATGAAATACAAAACAAGATGATGCAAAACCTAGATCTAGGGTTTCAAAGATCTCCAAATCAGAAAAGGTATGATGTACAAAAAGACATGAAATGAAATATTGAACAAGACACCTTAACAACATCAGGTTCACCAAAATGAAATGGAGCCCAAAAAGGGGTTCCTTAATGAATAAGGGGTATTTTCTCTATTTATCCATCTCCCAAAGGAATTTCATTAGGAAAGAGATCACAAGGAGTAGATATTGACTTTCAAGCTCAAAGGTGAGTCAATCAAACTTGGATCTCAGTGCTTAGGACAATACCTA
>VDFB02288516.1:0-13851 GCA_007258455.2 Sequoia sempervirens
AATGTTTTCTTCAACGAATGCAAGGTTGCTTATTTAATTGTATAAGCATGTGATGCACAAAAGATAGAATTCAGGAGGAACAAGAAAACATTTGAATAAAGAGCATTATCATCAAGGGACATCATAAAAGAACAAATAAAAAAAAAACATTATCTGAGGGAGGAATATATTTTAGTTGTGCAGGGAATATCATTTCTACAGGCCAAGTCTATATTATGTTTCCAAAGTCTTAAAAAATGAAGCCAAACATCGAGCTTGTGTGAGAAAAAGGGTCTCAAACCTTTGTTGTTTTTACACTCTTTTTGTGCTTTGTCAAACCCTCATGGCGGCTACAGAAATAAAGAAAAGTTTCTTTTCTTTCCAATTACAAAATAAGTGCAGGGTTCAAGTTTTAGCATCAATTCACATGAGAATTTCCAAAAAAATACGAAATGCAATGTTTCATAAATACCCAGATGAATATTTATAAGCCTCAGCCAGTAACAAATACAATATACAATCTGATGAAGAAAATGTTTTTGTATTACATGGAAAATAATGAAGCTCGCAGCCTAGAAAAAACACATAATACCCAGTTTGAGAAAATGCAAATTCATCCCAAATACAACAATTTCACAACTGGGCTGAGCCATTTATCATACACCCACAATGGGAGAAGTTATGGAAGAAGCTAAAAATACATCACGATTGCTACCATGAAAAAAAAGTATACAAAAGCTGCCATAATGAAGTCATTTCTTTGTTTTCACAGGAAGACAAAAAATGGAGGAAAAACATGTTAAGTTTTGCAGACCTTATGGAGGTCGTGGCCTGAAATGGCCTAAGCTATCATTTCTAGTTAAATTTTCAAAATTCCATTTGGGGTTTCAACATTTAAATCCGAAATACAGACATATGCTTGCAGTTTGTCAGTAGGGTCGAGCCCAGAAGAGTGGAAAATGTTTTGAAATAGAGGAATAACTGAACTTACCAGTAGGCCGACCTCCAAGACAGTCTATCATGTCAGCCAGAAATATGCCCAAGAAACAAAGACAAATAATTCATGATAGCCAAGTCTCAGCCACGACCAATCCTCAACGTAGAAGCAAACACATAATCAAAATACATGAGGGAAAAGATAAGCTCGTGGCTGTACAAAGCTTAGAAAATGCTTCAAAATGATAAGCGGTTGTTTTTATGGAAGAATCAAGTTTTACCATGAGTTTCCTGTAGAAACCTTCGAAGAGATCACTCAGAAAACATCCAAAGATGCAGTTCAAACCCTTCCCAACACAGGCATGGTGGCGCGCTGAAGGAGCCTTCTCCAAGCTCAAGTCAAAATGAAGAATGATTAAAAGTTAGGGTTCGATGGTTTTACTTGCCTAAAGTTGGCATGGTTTTGAATTTTGCTCATGATTTTTATCAAAATCATTATGTTTTTCCTTGCCATGTTTTGACTCTTAAGTCAAGTCGATTGAATTGCATGGTGGTCAACTATTGTAAAATATTTACAATATTGCATGGTGGTTGCCAATGTTTATTGATGGGGAATACATATTGTGAGATATATGCCAAGTGTAATATATGAAAGCCATCAAATGGGACTCAAGATTTTAATTTGACATTATTCCTTAATATTGTTTACATTATTCAATGTAAGTTGATTAATTAAATGATATGCTATAAATCATTTAATTAATTTAGCATCTTAAAATGCAAATTAGAGACATTATGTAAAGCTGAGTTGTAACTATAGCCTCAACTGAATATTGATCATGCAAGGATGGAGTTTCAATTACCATGGGTGAGTTGATAAGAATGAGGGGGTTGTTGCACTTTTAGACTCACTATTTATAGATTTCCAGTTCAGTTTGAGTTACAGATCAGTTATACACATTGTGACTACGAATTTGAGACTGAGTTCACTCATTTTTGCATGAGTTTGAGCTTTTTCTTTGGAGATATTTTATTTTGCTCAGGTTTTTCCTTGGAGTTATCATTTGTATATTGAAATTTACTTTCAGTTTCATTTTCATGCACTTTGGAGTGTGCTCTCATTGTATATATTGGAAAAAGTTTATCTTTTTCCTCTAGTTCTTGTTTTTCAGTCTTTGCATTCTGCAAAGTGAATTATCATGTAACTCAACTTTATTTACAGATTAATACAGTAGTAGGTTATTATAGGTTAATCAAGTTTCATTAATTGGCAAAGCTTTCCTTTTACCTTTCAGTATGCTAAAAGTGTTTGCCTTCAAAATCTCAGGTGTCATGTTGTGCGAATGATTTGATAAGGAATCTATCGTGTTTTAATTTTAGGAAACCTTTATTTTCCCGTCTCATTCACATGTGCTTGTATACAAGCAAGTTTTAGTTCCATAGGTTATATGTTGTGCATCTGACTTATTTTACTATTTTAGTTGTGAAAATGTTCTTTTTTTTCAAAGATGGTAATATAGTCAAGCCTTCATATGAATTATTTTTGTGGTTAAAATTTTCAAATTCAGTTGTGTGAATAGGATTATTGAAGAGTAATTGTGAAACAAGTTGCATGCAATATCGTCATTTAAGTGCATACTTAGTACAAAAAATAGTTTTTGCATTCATTTCAGTACCTTCTTCCCTTTTCCCAACTAGTTTCATTGATTTAAACCGAAGAATAAATAGGAAGTCGGCCTAGAATCCAAAGGTTCAATCTCATTATAGGTCATCACAACCTGAGTTTGATCCAATGTTACATGGGATTGCAGAGCTTTTTAGCCTTGCATGCGGGTACAAATCCTTGTGATAACAAGGCTATTATATGTGGGGGAACCCCACCGGGATTTCCTCCAGCCTGACATCGGAAAAAAGGTGGGGTTCCCCTCCGGGCTGCAAAATGTACGCGTCACGTCGTATTCGGTTTCTCCTTGGTTGTAACAGTTTCTTCTTGGCTATAAGAGGTAAGAGGGAGCCAACTCTTTGGCTGCATGGGACATATTGTTTGCTAGACCTTGGCGCCATACATTGTTGTTGAGAGCGAAGGCGTCGATGCCTCTGCTTTGCACAAGTCAAATCTCCTGCTTGAGTACATTGACAAACACCAGCCACGGGTCTGTTTCCCTTGCACGACAAATAAAAATGCAGGAGACAATTATTATGAAAAGCAAGACCTTGATTGTTGCACAACTCAGCCATTTGAAGCCTTCATTTACGCAATCTCTGCTTATTTTTGTATAGAGAAATCTATGTAAAAGGATAGAATAGAAACCATGGTGTAGGATTTGAATATTGAGTTCTTACTACCATAAGTTATTGGAACGTAGTTAGTACTTGAATTTATGAAATTATTTAGGATGTCTGCTTGATCACAGCTTCAATGTGTCTTTGTCTTCATGTTTTTTCGTTGATGCGTGCATGATTGATCTTAAATAATGCAAAATGTTTTTTTTATTGTACTGTAAATATCTATCGGACTAATGATCGTTGATGGGTTTCATGGCTTTCAGAGGCTTATCAAAGTGGAAATAAAAGTTCAAATAATAAGGGAAAGATCAGATCTCAAACCCAACATGAGATAGAACTTAAGCAATTACAACGACAAGTGTAGAACAAAATTCCTAAACTAATGCCATCTTCCTTTCTGCCTGCGCAAGGAGGCTTTACGACAGGGTATGAACATCCACCGGCATAAAGGATGGGGATTTGTTAAATTTTGTAGTTACAAATTCCTTGTAGATATGTATGTAATACGTGGCAGAGAAGACAAGGCACGTGAACTGTTTGATAGAAATCCTCAAAGAAATGTATGGAAAAGAAAAGTTCAATGGCAGAGACAAGGCACACGAACTGTTTGACAGAATGCCTCAAAGAAATGCTTGACAAATAAGGAGGCAAGGACAAGGTACGCGAACTTTGACAAATGCAGAGGTAAAGACAAGGCACACAAACTGTTTGACAAAATGCTTCAAAGAAACGTTGTCGTGGGGTATGCAATGATTGCAGGATATGCACAAAATGGATTTGTTGAATGGGCTTTAGTCACCTACACAAAATGCAATTGGCAGGTGAAATACCTGACTTAACAACCTTTGCCAGCATCCTTCCCGCCTGTGCAAAATGAGAGCTTTGGAACAGGGTATGGACTTCAATCAAAGCATGAGGGATAACATTTTTCTTTTGTTTCATGCGTGTGATGTTTGTAAATCGATTAGGCACGCGACTATTTGATAGAATGCATCAAAAGATGTCATCTCAAGAACCATAAGAGTCAAATTCTAAGAAACATATATGAGAAGCTAGCCTGAAAAGGAGGCCCAGTGAGAGTCATTCGCAGCAAAATCAAGGATAGATTGAAGAAATCTTTTGATGTATTCACTTATAGTTCTTTAATATATTGTCTATGCAAAAAGCTTCAGGTGTAAAAGGCTAGATTGTTATTGGAAGAGATGGTGACAACTGCAAGAGAAGCGGCTATAATCATGCAACCAATAGAATAACAGGAAATTTAGCTGAATAAGCATACCTTTCAACTTTTCATTTTGAATCACATAAGCTCCACCCCCCTACCAAGTGTTCTACTTGGAAATGTTGCAAAGCCAAGACTTTGAAAATCTTAGCTGATATATATAGAGAGATAAATATAGAGAGGGAGGAATAGGGAGTGTGTGAGAGTGAGGGAGAGATATTGAAATATAGATAGAGAGGGATATGTATATATATAGAGAGAGAGAGAAGGGGGAGAGAGAAATAGAGAGAGAATAGAGAAGTAGAGAGATATAGAAAGAGAGAGTGATAGGGAGGGAGAGAGAGATTAGAAAATATATAGGGGAAAGAGTGAGAGATATGTAGGGAGAGGTAAGGAGATAGAGATAGGGGAGAGGTAGAAAGGAAGATAGAGATAGAGATGAAGATGGATATGGAGAGAGAGGGAGAGAGAAATAGAGATATAAAGAGGGGGAGACAAAGAGAGGGAGATCTATGGAGGGATAGAAAGATATAGGAAGTTATATAGAGAGGTAGAGAGAGTGGGATATATAGAGAGAGAGGTACAAATGTATTAAATTAGGATATATGTGTATATTAGAGAGATGGAGATATATATATATGTATATATAGAGAGGGAGATATATATGTATATAGAGAGAGATGGATATGATTAGGATTAGGATTAAATTAGGTTAGGGTTCAATAAAAATTCTAAGATAAATCTTGGAGGGTTTAGGTGATTGAAGATAGATTAAGATGACAATTAGGGTTAGGGTTAATGATTAATTAGGATTAGGGTTGAATTAGGGATAGGGTTAGGGTTAGGGATCAGTTAAGATTAAGCTTCAATCAGGATTCAATTAGAGGTCAATTAGGGTTATAACTAGGATTAAAGTTAGGTCAAGATTTAGTTAGGGTTGGGGTTCTAAAGTAAAGCTTGGGTTTAGCATTAGGGTTAGGGTTCAATTAGGGTTTGGATTGTGGTTTGGGTTCAATTAGAGTTAAGATTCAATATGTTAGGCTTAGAGTTAGGGATCAAGCTTAATTACGGTTAATTTTTAATAGGATTAGGGTTAGGGTTTTAATATAAATCCTAGGGTTAAAGGGTTTGCATTCAATTAGGGTTAGAGTCAGGGTTAGATTTATATTAGGGTTAGAGTTAGGAGTTACAAATTAAGATTAGTGTTAGGGTTTGTGTAAGGGTTAGGGTTAGTGTTAGATGATTAATCAGTGTGATGGTTAGGATTTAATTGGGACTAATATTCAATTAGGGTGGTTAGGGTTCAATTGATGTTCAATTAGGGTAAGGGATCTAGGATAAAGTTTGAGGTAAGGCTTAGGATTGGGGTTAGAATTCAATTAGGATTAGGGTTAGGGTTACAATTATGGTAAGGGTTAAGATTCAATTAGGAATTAATTAGGGATACAATTAGGGTAGGAAAACAAGAGAGAACAAAGGAGCGAAACAAGGATATTGAAGTTGATAGAGATCTAGAAATTCCAAGGGATAGAAAGGAGAGGGACAGAGAGAATGATTGAGAAAGCGAGACGGAGAAAGATAGAGATAGGGAAGGGAGAGAGAAGGATAAGGATAAACATAGAGAAAAGGACATGGATAGAGAAAGGGAAAAGGATAGAGAAAAAGAGATAGGGACAAGGAAGGGAGAGACAAGGAAAGGGATAGATTGAGAGACAAGGATAGGGATAGAGAAGGGGAGAAGGAAAGAGAAAAGGAGAAAGATAGGGATAAGGAGGTGAGAGATAAAGACAAGGATAAGCTGAGAGATAAGGGCAAGGATAAAGAAAGGGACAAAGAAAGTGAAAAGGAGAAAGATAGAGATAAGGAGGATCGAGAGAAGGATGAGGATAAATCAAGAGATAAGGATATGGATAGGGAGAAAGATAGAGAGAGGGAGTGAACTAGGGATAGAGATAGGTACAAGAGTAGGGACAAAGTAAAGGAGTGGACTAGAGACTAAAATTGAGAGAGAGAATCTGGCAGAGATAAAGAAAGAGAAAAGGAGGAGAGATCAAAAGAAAAGGATAAAGAGAGTAAAGATGGAGGAAAATCTAAATAGAAAGAAACCGGGGGTGGTGATAATGCAAAGGAGAAATAGAAGAACAAGGAAAGGGACAATGAAAAAAAGATTCGAAGAGAACCAAATGGTCATAACTTGTCAACAGCAGAGCTAGAATAGTTCTTTGCCATTGCATCTTGCTTTAAAGTAGTCTTTGCTACTTCACTTTCTTTCCATTTCATTTAGTCCATGATACTCTGAATCTCCATTGCTATTATTTGATACATGATATATAACTTTGTCTTCCTTGGAACAATGATTTTCATGAGTTCCATGCAATAAGCAATATTCTAGAGTAATGCTTGACATTGCCTTTTGTTTATGATATAATAAAAATTATTATTGTTCTGAGAAGCATGTTACAAGTATTTTAATTGACATTTCCTTTTGTTTATGATATAATACAAATTATTATTGTTCTGAGAAGCATGTTACAAGTATTTTAGAAAACATTATGTTTTAGTAATAGCATTTTAATGTTTAGAAGACTGAGGGATGAAAGAATTAAACAAAAGTCAGAAGGTGGATCAAAATTTTTATCATGGGTGAACAAGAGTAGAAAGATCAAGGAACATAAAAATGCAGAGAAGGAAAACGCTGAACGTCTTGCAAGAATATTTGAAAGCAAGTTTGTAACCTCTAGAAGCTTACATTCTCTCTCTACTAATTTAAGGGTTTTCCATTTCATTAATCAAATTGTCCTTGTAAAATTGATTCAAAATTTCTTCTACTGAATGCAGACCCCTTTTTTTCAATTCTGTTTCTTTAGGATAATGTGGAGGATTAGCCTATCGACGTAAGTATTGCACCTCATTGGTGCAAGTGCTAGTAATATCCTTTCTTGTTACATGACAAAGCAATTTCCAAATAACTATAAAATTCTATCGTCATATTCCTTGATGCAAGTGCTAGCAAATAGTTGTACTTCACATGGTGGTGACTTACACGGCAAACAAAACAAGAGGCTGACTTTTTCTCTCTATGATTATTTTTTCCTTATTTAGATCTTACTAATTATTTTAATAATATTACGTGAATAAGCCGTGCACGCTATGACAAAAGCATTGCGCTCCAAGAATCAAAACACGTAATAGCTTAATATAGCATATTAAATTTGACGGTCCATCGTTCCACTATAAGACTTTTACTAAACAATATTGATCTGTGATTAAAAACGTTAAATATAAAATTTATGTAATTTTATCTCCAAATTTTTTTCATTCATTCTGATAGACCATACAAACCTCCTTGTACTTTATATGTTTCTTCCAATCCTCCATTATATTTTTACTGTGCCCCGAACTTCTACATTCATCTGATACAGTCTGAAAATTTTGATTAAAGGGCTTGAGCACAGCCATACGGTTGTCAAGTTTAATCCCTGATTCACCTCCACAGTTTACAAATACGCCGTCGATTAGAGCTACTGTATTTAGAGAGAGAATAAGTGGATTCATTGAATGTAGATCGATTTTCGTTTAGTTCCGTTGGACGTCTAAACATGTATATATCCTCACCTTGCTTCCATTAAGCCAAATCTCAGGTTTTGATTTTTGAAGGGAAGCTGTGATAATGGATTTCTTTTCCTCCTCACACCCTTCCATTGTCCCCGCACACAACAACAAGAAGAACAAAGCCAAGGGGGATCCAAGCGCAGAGATAGAGCAGTTAGAAATAGAGGCCCTGAGATCTGAGAATATGAAGCTGCAAAGACGGGTGGAGGAGAGCCAACGATACGAAGCGGAGTTAATGGCGGAGTTGGAGAAGGTGAAGATGAGATTATTTACTGTGGAAGAAGCGGAGGAGCGGCTGTGTTCACAGCTGGGGGAGTTGGAGGCGGAATCCGTTCTTCAGTCGCGGGATTACAATCACCAAATCATTTCTCTGAAACAAGAATTGGCGCAAATAAAAGCTCTTCTTGCAGATGCCCGACCACAACAACAACAACGCAGTTGCTGACAATATTTTAGGTACAAAAATTGTTTGTGCAGAATGGGAGATGAGATTGCAGTGGCATCTGCATCTGGGTTGGGGATATGTTTTGGTTGTACCAGTATTTTGGGCGTCTGAATCTCTGCCGAGGACTGATTATGAGGAATGAATATGTAAATTTTGTGTGTACAAAACGAAATCAATGAAGCAACCCCTCGTCTGTTTAATAGATCTCATTAATTTTTGTTTGTCTGACATCAGATTGAAAATTTTAATGATGTTTATGAGATCAAACAATCTATAAAATATCCGATTTGAATTGTGCAGAAGAATTAAATTATTATTTTTGACTGTTCTCCAATTGTTTTTTCCAAATAAAAGGTCCATACACATGAGCTGGTTGATTCCCAGAATAATAACTCCGCTATAAATTTTGATCAAATAATCTGTCCTCTTCTGCTATTTAAATATTGATTTTCTGCATATGATTGCTACTGTAAGATGTTATCTCATTGAACCCTTAAAATGTACAAAATGAAATAATGAAGCAATCCCTTTCTGTGAAAGGAGGTCGACATTGTTTAATAGATCTCATTAAATTTCTTTTGGGGAAATTGGATTTTTTAAATGATGTTCACAGGATCAAATAGTTTATGGAATTTTTAATGATGTTCATGAGATCAAACAATTTATGAAATTTTAAATCATGTTCATAAAGTCAAACAATCTATGAGATTTTGATTGATGTTCACAAGATCAAACAATCTATAAAATTGCAAAATGGAAACACGCAGAAACTAACAAAATATTAACCACCTAACCACAATTTCTGACTGTTCTCCAATTCTTTGTTCCAAATAAAAAGTCCTGTAATCTGCCATATTCTGCTAGTTAAATGTTGATTTCCTGCATTCTATTACTAGTGAAAAATGTTACCTTGTTGAATCTGTAAAAAGGTTAACGTGCCGATTCAAACCCACCACCTCCTCCCAATTTTTCAACATGCCAACTCATCTGCACGCACGTATGTTTATAATTGACATTTTTTACTTTGATTTCTACTTGCAACGTACTGATATTCATGGAAGCCCACTTTGTCAACTGATACCATGTGATAATCAAAGGTTGTCGTTAGTAGATAAGAATATTTTAGCATTAAAATTTGGATTGTGGTATCTTTAGTTTTTAAACAATAATGTCTTTGTCAATATATTAATTTGTTATTGCAATGGTCAAATTTGTATAGTTATCCTAATTTTATTTTTATTTTATTTTAGGTTTATAATATTTTAATATAATTATATATTGTTAATTGATATATATATTTTTTACATATTTGTAGATATTTAAAATTGATTTTTGATATTTATGTTATTATTATTTATTTAATATTATTATTTTAAAATTAAATAATTTTTTTTTTTTTTGGGTTAATTATTTTAATTTGTCTAACAATATCAATTAATCCAACCTTTCTTCTAACATTAATTGAATAAATTTGGCAATTTGTTCAATTAATCAATCATTTTCTAATATCCAACTTATAATTAAATAAATTCAATATTTATTTATTTAATTCCATCAATGTCCATTCTAAAAAATAAATAAAATAAATATCCTTATTTAATTCCCATTTCTCTCTCATATCATTAGTACACTAAAATCAATTATTTAATTTGACTAATTATTTAATCAAGCCAAAATACAATTATCAACACAAATCTTGTCAAGTTCCTAAAATGCATATGTATCCTAAAAAAGACTTTGTATGAACATTGCCTCATATTTCCCACTCTTTTAAAAAACTCTCTCATAAATTTCATCCATTCATTTTATCAAAAAGATCTTAATCCTTCAAATAAATCCAAAAAAAATATTTTGATATTTGAAAAATATCTTTTTTAATCCTTATCATATATCCTTTTCCAAAAAGATCTTTACGATAATATCTCCTTAAATCATAAAACTTCTTTTGTACACCAATTGCAAGATGTCACTCGAAACTCTCTCATGACTCTAAACCTCTCAAAAAATATCATCCATTGATTTCCAAAATCAATCATATGCATTAATCAATCCTCCATCCTCTCCTGTGAGTTATTTGCATATACTCCATGAATATAAGATTATGTTGCTAGTGTGAGCAATAACATATTGTCCATCTCTCATCCAAAATCTTGAGCACATCCACATTGTTAGTGGATAGTAAGAGGCCTATGACAGATTTTTTGGGTCTATTATCATAGGTGCACTTGGCTCTTAAGCTCAATTAGAAATGACAATTCGTTATGAGATTGGATATAAAATTTGACGGTCTATCGTTCCACTATTGAACTTTAGTGAACAATATTTATTTGTGATTCAAAACGTTAATATAAAATTGTATACAGTTTTTTCTCCAGAAATTGTTTCACTTATTCTGATAGACCATACTAACCTCTCTTCTACTTTATATTTTTCTTCCAATCCTCCATAATTTTTTATAGTGTGCCCCGAATTTCTACGTTCATCTGATACAGTCTGTTAAAATTGTGATTAAAGGGCTTGAGCACAGCCATACGGCTGTCAAGTTTAATCCCTGCTTCACCTCCACACTTTACAAATACGCCGTCGATTAGAGCTGTTGTATTTAGAGAGAGAATAACTGGATTCATTGAATGACCGATTTTCGTTTAGTTCCGTTGGAAGGCAGCACTATAACTAAACATGTATATATGCTCACCTTGCTTCCATTAAGCCAAATCTTAGGTTTTGATTTGTCAAGCTTGATTTTTGAAGGGAAGCTGTGATAATGAATATGTTTTCCTTCTCACGGGCTTCCATTGTCCCCGCACACAACAACAAGAACAAAGCCAAGGAGGATATAAGCGTAGCGATAGAACAATTAGAAATAGAGGCCCTGAGATCTGAGAATATGAAGCTGCAAAGACGGGTGGAGGAGAGCCAACGATACGAAGCGGAGTTAATGGCGGAGTTGGAGAAGGTGAGGATGCGATTGTTAAAGACGGAAGAGGCGGAGGAGCGGCTGTGCTCACAGCTGGGGGAGTTGGAGGCGGAATCCGTTCTTCAGGCGCGGGATTACAATCACCAAATCATTTCTCTGAAACAAGAAATGGCGCAAATGCAAGCTCTTCTTGCAGATTCCCGACCGCAACATCAACAACGCAGTTGCTGACAATATTTTAGGTACAAAAATTGTTTGTGCAGAATGGGAGATGAGATTGCAGTGACATCTGCATCTGGCTTGGGGATTTGTATTTTGGGCGTCTGAATCTCTGCTGAGGACTGATTATGAGGAATGAATATGTAAATTTTTTATGTACGAAACGAAATCAATGAAGCAACCCCTCGTCTGTTTAATAGATCTCATTAAATTTCTTTTGTCGAAATCAGATTTATATTTATTGAAATGGGAATTTTTAATGATGTTGAGAGGATAAATTTTTAGTTATGTTCACGAGATTAAACAGTTTTGGAAATTTTAAATGATGTTCACAAAATTAATCAATCTAAGAGATATTAGTGCAAAATTTCTGGATAAACTGTGCAATTTTTTCTCTGTTTCTCTTCTGTTCATCATTCTGATGATGGATCATGAAATATGATCTGAAATGTTGATCACTAATATCATTATAAACTGTGAAAACAAGATATTATTAATTTAAGAATTTTAAATGATTTTGACGACATCAAACAATCTATAAGATCTCAGAATTGAATCATGCAGAAAAGAATTGAATTCCTATTTTTGACTGTTCTCCAATTTTTTTTCCAAATAGAAAGCCCATACAGATGAGCTGGTTGATTTCTAGAGTCAATAACTCCGTTGGAAATTTTGATCAAATAATCTGTGCTCTTCTGCTATTTAAATTTTGATTAAATTTCTTTTTGTCAAAATCAAGTTTGTATTGAAATGGAATTTTTCAATGATGTTTACTGGATCAAACAATTTATCAAATTTTGAATGATGTTTATAAGAGCAAACAGTTTATGAAATTTTAAATAATGTTAACACAAATCAAACAATTTATAAGATTTTGAATATTTGAATGATGTTCACCAGATCAAACAGTCTACAAGATCTCAAAATTGAGTTCTGCAAAAATTAACAAAAATATTAACCACCTAATTCCTATTTCTGACCGTTCTCCAATTCTTTTCTCCAAATAAAAAGTCCATACAGATGAACTGGTTGATCTCTAGAATCAATAACTCTCCTATAAATCCGTTTTTTTCTATTTAACTATTGATTTCCTGCATTCGATTGGTACTGGAAAATATTAATCTTGTTGAATCTGTAAAAAGGTTAACGTGCCGATTCAAACCCGCAACCTCCTCCCAAATTTTCAACATGCCAACTCATGAAAGCCCATTTATAACTGACATATTTTACTTTTAATTTGACGTACAACGTAGTGTTTTCCATTCATGAAAGCCCACTTTGTCAACTGCTCCCATGTGATAACACCCGATAATCAAAGGTTGTCGTAGTCCACGGATGGTATGAGCCATCGCTGATTGGATAAAGATTATTACTAGTTATGGACGGCATGCAAAAGCTTGACAAGTCGACATGCAAAAAGTCGACATTAATATGCGCGTGAATACGTCATCGCATGGCAATATGACGTCAGCAGCAGTTGTAAAGAAGTTAATTAAACATAAGACGAAAATAAAGTTTTTGAACTCATTTTTAGAAAACTTCTACATAAGCTTTTGTTTTTCCCTCAAAATAGATAAGAATATTTTTGTGTTAAAATTTCGATTGTCTTATCTTTCGTTTTTAAACAATAATGTCTTTGTCAATATATTAATTTGTTATTGCAATGGTCAAATTATATATTGTTAATTGATATATATTTTTATTAAGTTTGTGTAGATATTTAAAATGGGTTCTTGATATTTTTTTTATCATTATTCATTTAATATTATTATTTTTAAATTAAATAAATAAATTATTTTTTTGGGTTAATTGTTCTAGTTTATCTAATAATATTAATTAATCTAATCTTTCTTCTAATATTAATTGAATAAATAAGACAATTCTTTCAATTAATCAACCATTTTTTAATATCCAATTTCAATTAAATAAAGTCAATATTTATTTATTTAAGTCTATCATTGCTCATTCTAAATAAATAAAATCTCTTTATTTAATTCTTATTTTTTATCAATTATTTAATTTGGCTAATCATTTGCTCAACATAAAACATGATTAATCAAAAAAAATCTTGCCAAAATCATAAAATGCATATGTATCCTAAAAAAAGTTTTGCATGTACATTGATTCATATTTCTCACTTCTTAAAAAAAAATCTCTCATGCTATCTCATCCGTTCATTTTATCATGAAGATTTCTTTTTAAAATAAAAGGGGTAAAAACTTTATTGAAATTCAG